>CAOJBK012735962.1:0-10070 GCA_948294925.1 Codiaeum variegatum | reverse complement strand
CTATTGTTTATTGATTTTATTTTTTTGTTATGTTTATTATTTTTTGTTCATCATTACTTTGTGAATGGATTGCTTTTGGGGAATGTGTGCTCCTCCCAGATCATATAATTAGAGGGGAGATCACCTTGTTTTCAATGGTTTTGTAATTGTAATTTGATGCTTTCATTGGGGTGATGTGCCTTCCCTAGAACTGAAGTGGGCTAGAGGAAGGACCCCTGATCAAATCCTTATTTTTATTGCTTTATGAGTTTGTCATTTGCATCTTAGCATGTTCATGCATCCATACTGTATACCTGCTCACACATACACGAAAACTAGATTTTGACCTAAATCACATAATTTTCAAGCCAAAAGATGTTATGTAAAAATGATAAAAACCTTTTTTCTCATAAAATATTTTTCGGATCATGAATCCCCGAACCCCCCTTTGGTTTAAAAAAAGAACAACTTTTCTAATTGGGAAGAAAACATTATTTTTCTAAAATGGAGTTTATTTTCCAAAGGTTTCTTAATCTCCTTAGAAAATATTTTTTCTGAAAGTATTAGGTGGCGACTCTGAACAATAATCACACCACGTGTATGCCAATGGACACATATGGATTCACAAATGTGGAAATCTAACCACAATCCGCGATGCCATGCGCAATTCGAATCCCAACAGTTAGTTTTCTCGGGCTCAATTTCGGAGCTCGTAGGAGCACGTGGGGAAATCCTAATGGCTGGTCGGATGGGGCCTCACAGTTAGTGACTCCACTGGGGACGTTTGGAAAACTGACAAAAACCTTAAGTGGATTATTTTCTAAAAAATAACTTTTAGGTTAACATTATGTGAAAGTATGTTTCATGCATTACTTCAAATGCTCTTGTATATTAGGAAAATCCAGATAGAGAGTAACATTGAGTGAGCTTCCTTCCTTAGGTCTACTTCACTAATAATGAAATCATCAAACTCCAAGGTGTACCCTCCAATCCTTTTAGTTGGGATAATAAGGTCGCACATATCGCAAACCCATACGAGCCTCCTTGGTTCATATGTGGTTAGGTATATTGCACCTCCAATCATTGGGAAACCATTAAACCATCTAACCATCATGTAATGATCAACACTGACTTAGGTCCTGTGTACTGTAATAACACTGATATTACTGTCATCATGAGACCTTTTTCACGCATGCATACATGCATCATGATATCCAAAACACTGAAGTTGGATAAAGTGCACTGTTCTAAACAATACCCTAAAATATTTTTTAACACCTACCTTTCTTACATAATTGCATGCTTGCTACTGGTTTCACCCTTTCAGTCAAAAGAGCTGATACTCAGTTCCTTTTTCCTATTCCAAAGGTTAACATGTCAAACACTGGAGATATCCCACCTACCAACACCGTTGCTGATGCCACTACCATTAGCACTCCTGTTGCCCTTGCTGCTCCACCTGCACCTACTGACATTGCTGGCATGCTCACTACAATCATGTAAAGGCTAGAGAGGCTATAAAGACTCAATAGGAAAACCTTACTACCATGATGCAAAGGCAAGAGAAAGCTATTCCAGATAAGGTCCAAGCCATGTTGACTTAAGTTGGAATCCAACCTACTAATCATGCATCTACTTCTTTCAACTCTGGTAAAGAAGTTTTAGCCGATGAAGTAATTATTCTGAATCCACAACTTGGCCATGGAAACAACACCCCAATTACCCTTACTATAGATCTTTTCCTAAAAGGGGATAAAGACCATCCACTCCTCAAAACTATGGCTAAAATTTATGAGGAAATGGAGAAGACTTTTCAAGCCCTCAAGAAGAAAGAGAAGGTCCTGGATGTGAAGGCACTAATTCTCTTCCTCAAGGTAAGACTTCCTCCCATGTTTTAAATACAACATTTTAAGAAGTTCAAAGGCACTCTTGCCTTGAGACTTATTTAAGGATCTATTATGGGACACTTCATCCTTTGAGAGTGGAAGGTGAGCTCCTTGCTCAGCTTTTCCAACAATCGCTTACTAGTGTGGCTCTGATTTGGTTTGTACAAATAAAACATTCCCAAAAATAGACATGGGAATCTATGTGTGTTGAGTTTGTAAAACAATATTCTTAGAATCAATAAGTTGATGTTAAAAGAAAGGATCTTGAAACAATGAAACAAAAACCAAAAGAAACCTTCTATGCTTTTATTTTTAGATGGAGGGAGAAAGCCTCTTTGATGGTAAATAGACCAACTGATCCTTAACAAATCAACATGGTTGTTCAGAATCTATTACCTGTGTTTCAAAATAGAACGATAACACAATATTTTCCTGATTTCAAAGCCTTAGTCTGTGTAGGCACTCACCTTGAAGATGGGATTGACTCTGGTCTCTTCAAGGATGAAACTCAAACCTCATCCTCCCACTTTAAGAAAATAAACAGTACCCAAAAAGAGGGCAGAGTTAATGCAATCTCAGCACACAAGCCACTCCAGATACAATGAAGGGAATTCACCAACTTAAGAGGATTAACACTAATCTATCTCATAAGACAGTGCATAGAGAAGGCCGCCTTCAAACCATTAGAGCCTAAATTGATTCCCAGTCCACTACAAAAGAACTTTGACATGAACAATAGGTGTGATTACCACTAAGGTCCAGGCTATAAAACTGATGATTGTAAGGCCCTTCATCATAAAATCCAAGATCTCATTGATACCTATCAAATGTTGCTTCCTACTGTGAATATCGAAATAAATCCTATTCTTGAGCACAATGTAAAGGCTATATTGAATGAATTTGAGGAGGGTGATTTCACACATTTCATCACTATGTTATGCTCCTAAGCAATTACCACTACACTGGAGAAGATCAATCTTCCTTAGAAAGATCTCTCTCCCCAAATTGCTCACTCCGGATTAGCCAACCTTCTTTAGAAAGGTCAATCCCAAATGATTATTGTTGTGTTATTATCGACCTAATGCAATTGGGAGAAGAAATAGATGCTATAACCAAAAGTGGTCAGATAACTAAAGCTCCTGCTACTACTTCATCTTTGAGCCAACCAGTGGTTCAAGCTAGAGGGACTTATGAACTTGAAGAGGATCCAATACTGAAAGAGTTAAAGAAGACTCAAGCTAACATCTCCATTTGGAATTTGCTCATGTCTTCCTATCCTCATTGCCAAGCTCTTTGTAAGGCATTGAGTCGAACTCAAACATATTCTGACATCTCTCCTGAGACTCTAATTGCATCATTCACTAGTTCTATAAAGGGAACATCCATCTCTTTCACCAGTAACAAGATCCCATATGGGGTCCACATAATAATGCTTTATACATTGCCATCATCATAAGGGAGAAGAATATCCCTAAAACTCTGGTTGATAATGGGTTTGCACTAAATGTCTGCCCTCTGAAATTTGTAAGCTACCTGGGGTTAAGTGCTACGGATTTCAATCCTTCTGATCAAATTGTATAAGTTTATGATAATTCCAAGATAGAAGTTTTGGGAGTGGCAACTCTGACCGTCACTATGGGACCAACTAGTTTCAAAATACCATTTCAAGTCATAGATGTACCATTTTGCTTCAACTTGCTTCTGGGTAGGCCTCAGATTCATCAGGCCAATGTTGTGCCATCAATTCTGCATCAGAGAGTTAAGTTCCCACTAAAGAATGGCATTGTTACCATCAAGGAAATTTGTCTGGAAAATCTAAAGTCCCAAGCATTGTTCCTATCCTAGAAATATAGCTCGAGTTGTCGGCATATCCTTTATCCAACTTCTCTTTTGTTTAGTTCATTTATACTGTAGGGAATATGAAAGAACCACTTGCCTTGGATTTTGATCCGTATTGCAACCCGATGATTAGGAACATTCTGAAGCATATGGCCTATTTTCCTGATATAGGCTTGGGTAAGAACTAACAAGGAGTTGAGTCCTTCAATGAAATCACATTTTCCACTCGTCCATTTGCCATGGGTTATGAACCTACTAACGATGATATCAACAAATAGAAAGCTAAAGTCAGAGAGAAGTCTGCAATCACTAAACAAGTGAGTGAAGTTGACATCTTCCTGAGACCTTATTTCAGAACATTGAATGGCTACTTTGTTAAAGAGAGAGAGAGAGACAATTCCTTACTTTAATTTCCCTGAACCATGGATATGCCCAGTCACCAGAATCAAAGTTCCTCAATTTGAGCTATTTTTTGATGTAAAACTGGTCGCTGATGATCACCAGCTTATATACTTCTTGAACATTGACTATGAGGAAAATATGAAAGCTAGCCTCTTTGGTGATGTAACTGTTCTCACTGATAAGGAGGAAAAATCTAACCTCTCCACTCTAATCAAACCTACCAATGGAAAGCTAAAGGACTAGCATTTTTATGAAAGTCCGTTTGAAGCTGTTGAATCTAAATTAGAGCCAAAGTTTGAGTCTAGTTCTGAATCTGAGTCTAAGTAAAGTACTAGTTCTGAGTCCTCTTCTTATGACTTTGATGTTGATGTAAAAGGTCTATTGGGTTTTAACTATAAGTATAATGTAACTGTGGACCTATATTTAATTTCCATCAATAAAAATTCTAAATTTACTTGCTATGAACCCGTCTCTTTGTTTTATTTTGATGTTCCAATTGATGAATCTGACTTCAAACAAATAGATAAAGAAACTAAAATAATTTACAAAATAAAAGTTGTAGTTAAAGAGCCCATAAACACTGACACTCATGACATACCTAAAAACATGTACATTGCATCTGCATGCTAAAAAAAAAAAAGGACATCTAGTCCTCAATTGAAAGATTCAAAGACTGCTTCGCCTGGAAGTCCAATGAGATGACCGGACTTCATCAAAGCATCGTCGTCCATATGATTCCAACCTACCCAGATTGCAAGCCTGTCAAGCAAAAGCTCAGACACATAAAGCCTATCTGGTTTATTCTGATCAAGGAGGAGGTAGCCAAACAACTCTTTCATAGATTCATTGAGCCAATCAAGTACCCATCCTGGTTGGCTAACATCGTCTCAGTACCAAAGAAAGATGGTAAAGTCAAAATGTGTGTGGATTATTGAGGCTTAAACAAAGCATGCCCTAAGGATGATTTTTCACTACCCCACATAGACCTCTTGGTCGATGCACTAGCTAGTTCATAAATGGTTTCCTTAACCAATCTGGCCATAGAATACAATCGGATCTTAGTCCACTTTCTAGATATGGAAAAGACAACTTTCATCACAGAATGGGTACCTAATATTATAGACTAATGCCTTTTGGGTTGAGAATGCCAGAGCCACCAATCAGAGAATGGCTACTACAATTTTCCATGACTTAATGCACAAAGAAGTGGAAGTATATGTCGACGACATGGTCATTAAAGTTTCTACCCATAAACTACATCGGTAAGCACTGGAGAAGTTCTTCCTTAGACTTTGACAGTACAATCTCAAGCTAAATCCTAACAAATGAATATTTTGAGCCTCATATAGAGTAATTTTGGGTTACATGGTTAGCAAAAAAGTCATTGAAGTGGATCCATCCAAGTCAAAGCCATCCTTGACATGCCACCTACTAAAACTGAAAAGGAGATACGAGGATTTCTAGGCTGCCTACAATACATCAGTTGGTTCATCCAACAATTAGCAGACACTTATAGACTGATATTCAACTTACTTAAGAAAAATTCCTCTAAATAGTGGAATGAGGAATGTTAAAAAGCCTTCGAACAAATCAAAGATTACATTTTGAATCCACCAATTCTACAACCTTATAGGCTTGGTTAGCCTCTGTTACTCTACTTGACTATCACTAAAGAAGCTGTGGGAGCTATGCTGACACAAAAGGTCCTAGACTTGTACAATAAGAATGCTATCTATTACTTGAGTAAGAGAATGCTGGCTCATAAACTTAAGTACAAGTACATTGAAAAACTCTTCCTAGCTCTGGTATAGGTCTTTCATAAAATGAGGTATTATCTGAAGGCATACATCATACATGTCCTCACTGATTAGAGTCCACTTAAATACCTCATAGAGAAGCTTATCCTTGACAGTAAGACGGCTAGATGGATGGCAGTTTCGGTAGCCTACACCCTTAAGTACATTAAGAGAAAGTCCATCAAAGGCAGTGTTATAGCCGATCAACTAGTTGTTTCCCCAATCGATGATCATTGGGAAGAATCAAAATTTCTTGACGAGTACATTCTTATCCTTCAAACTAAAACATAGAAATTGTATTTTGATAGAGCTGCCAACCACAAAGGATATAGTACTGTTTTGTATTCCTTACACCTACTGGCGAAAGCTTGCCTCTAGCAATCAAACTAGATTTCAAGGTAACCAACAATGAAGCTTAGTACGAAGCATGTGTATCTGGATTAGAATCAACCCTTGAGATTGGCATCAAAAATTTAGAGGTCTACAATGACTCTAATCTCATGTCTCATAAGCTTTGGAAAAGTGAAAAATCAGAGAAAGGTGACTAGTCCTTATCATAAGCACCTCGAGGAGTTGGCCAATACCTTTGACAATTTGTCATTCCATTACCTCCCAAGAAGTCAAAACAGATTTGCTGACGAACTGGAAACTCTCACCTCCATGGTAGAAAGACATGATAGGTTCATTATCCATCCTATTTCGATTAACATCAAGCGCCAACTGAGTTCTCAGGCTCATTGTATGAACATGCAAGTCAAAAAGAAACAATGGTATTGGGACATCTACATCTATCTCACCAAAGGTGCATACCTTGAAGGTGCTTCCAAATAAAAAAGGAGAACCATTAGGCAAATGGCTAGTGGATACATCCTCAGAGGTGATATCCTCTACAAAAAGACAATAAATGATATTCACCTCAGATGTGCCTCAGATGAAAAAGGCCAACAAGATAATGGAAGAGATCCACTGTGTAACAAATGGCACCCATATGAATGGTTAGGCATTATCTCGTAAGATCATAAACCAAGGTTACTATTGACTAACAATGAATGGAGACTGCACATGGTATGCCCAAACGTGTGTAAAGTGTTAAGAGTATTCTAAGCTCCAATAGCTTCCCTCATTGCCTCTTAATCTGATTTCTACACCTTGACCCTTTGCTGTTTGGGGCATTGATTTCATTGGAAAAATCTCACCAAAATCATCTACTAGTTATGAATATATCTTAGTGGCCATAGAATACTTCACCAAATGGTTTGAAGCTGCACCTTATCAAGTGCTGGATTCCAAGAAAGTAGCTCAATTGATCAAAACCAACATCATCTCAAGGTATGGTGTTCCACACAAGATCATCTTAGACAATGGCTCACACTTTCAGAAGGAAGTAATTACACTCCTAAAGAAGGAAAAGATTGAGCATCATTAATCTTCTTCATACAAACCTAAAAAAAATGGCACAATTGAAGTCACAAATAAAACATTGAAGAACATGCTCCAGAAGATGACCAGTAATCATAAAGGTTGGCCCCTACATCTTCCAAACACCCTTCTTGGGTATAGATCGACATATAAGTCAGCTCCTAAAGTTATACCCTACTCTCTAGTCTATGGAATGGAAGTAGTCCTCTCTATAGAATTAGAACTTCAGATAGCCAGAGTTCTCTAAGAAGTTCATATCTTTAAACTCGACTGGTAACTAGCCTATTACAATCAACTCAATGCTATTAGTGAGAAAAGGATGGAAGCACTCCACAACACACAAAACTATCAGATTAGACTTGCAAAACACTTTAACAAACATGTTCGGAGTCTCAATCTTTAGAAAGGTAACTTTGCCCTCAAAGAGATTAGACAAGTTGTGCAAGACCCTCGAAGGCAATTCAGACCTCCTTGGAATGGACCATACATTATCAAAAAGATCCTATCAGGCAGAGGCGTCATCCTGATAGACGTCAATGATAATGAGTTCAACCATTCAACCACCCTTGATCAACTTAATAAGTGCTTCATATAATGTTCTTGTTATATGAACATGCATTCAGGCATCAGTACCAAACAAGAACTATATGGACCTGATTCTCTAAAATATATCATGTACTTCAATTTTCAAAATACCATTTGTAAGGAGATACGTAGGTAGCATGTACAGGCACGGTTCAAAACATTTAATAAAAATCAAATGTTTCATTCTTATTCTCACTTGGGCTCTTTAACATTGCATGCAATAGTTAAAAAGAACAAATAAAAAAATCAAAAAAAGAATGAAACCTGCTAAGCTGAAAACCCAAATGAGAAGCTTAAGCAAAATTTAGGGTACAACCTACTAGACTGAAAATCAAAAAGATGGTCTAGGCAATAATCAATGTAGCTTGCTAAGTTGAAAACCCAAAAATGGTGGCTTAGGAAAAAGTAAGAGCTTACTAAACTAATAAAAATGTTTATTGAGGTCTTATTCATCTTTTAGAACACCCAAAACAAGGTATTGAAATAGAAAACAAAGGAAAACTCAAATTAAACAAAAGTCTTATTTTTCTTTAAAGTCTAGACTCAAACTCAACCTTCGATATCATTCAGGAGAGCATATCTCTTAGCCTTCCCGTTTGGCCAACAAGCCTCAATCCTCCATTCAATGTACTCTGTAGACTTGCCATATTCATCACCAGGAATCTCCATGGCCCTTGAATAGTCTCTAATCCAACAAGAGAGAATAGTTCTAGTAACTTTATCATTCGCTATGGCTGCCTTAAATAAAGGATCATTCGGGGGCACATTCTAATAATGTCCCATTTGACGAAGGACTCTAATATCCTGATACCAGTTATGAACTCAAAACTAAGTAGATACACATGCTTGAAACCTTGGCCCCTTAGAATGAACCACTTGATAGTGTACCAATTAGGCTTCTATAGCAAATCTGAAGGACTCAGCTCCAATAGCTAGCTAATCCATTCCTTCTCAGAGTCAAAGCGAATGGCAATCTTCCTAGTACAATACCAAGCAGCAGATTATTCTGGTCAGGTTCAAGAATGAACTTGAGATGGTTTTTCAATAAAATCTGAAAGGTAAAAACACAAGTCAGAGAAGCCTCAATGATTCCTAAAATAGATGAGCAAGAAAAGGGTATAAATACTTAGAGAAAAAGTGGGCTGATAGTCCAAGTTTCATTAGAGCTATAATAGAAATCAAGGCTTAGCAGTGTTTCAGCCAAAATCATACCTACAATTGACTTACCTTCACCCATCTATAGTATCAGCTCAGCTATCCTCGCATCTCCCTATCCAACTGGGACCATAAATATATAACCCATAGTCAGTGAAAAGGCATAGGTCATTAATCTCCAAGCTATCCAAATGGAGTCATCCTTTGATTCCTCCTAAAACATAAAGGCTAACATAGGCAGGTCAACCAAATCATCTTTCACCAAACCTGAAGCAGCCTTTGTGCTCAAATTCAGAAGCCTTTTGAATGAGTTAAAGTAGCCTACCCACTCAACTGGAAAACCGAAACAGCCTCGGGGTTCGTACTAAGAAAAAAGGAAAAATCCTCAAAACTCAGACACATCTCGTCCATACTAGCCCCAAAGCGAAATATGTGATCAACAGGATCCCAAAATCGTATGCAAGCATTCAAAAATTCCTAATCAATTTTAACACCCCTAAGAATTGGTAAAAGCTAACATACCATACTTTCCGAGGTTGATTCTCTGCACTTTGATTACCTTCTGACACCATTCATGTATCACATGGCTGGAAAAAGGGTTCCATGTTGTGGGCAAAAAGAAAAGAAACTGGCTTTTTCTAAAAAATTAATTTTATTCCCCAGTGGTTTTCAAAAATGCAAACAAAAACCAGAAATTACTTTGACAAAAGCCCACAACTGGGGCCCAAATACGGTCAAGCATAAATCATGCATCTCCTTCAAATTACTGGCATAATCCAACATATCTAGGGGCATCCTCTCGAAAGAGTCTTGACCCCAATGCAAATGTACTATAACCATTTGTCACAAGCCCATAATTTGAAATGGCACCTGTGGGTTCACTATAATCAGAATCACCTTTTGCTCGAAGCTAATTTAGATGAGGGGGCAACAGTGAACCCTCATTTTTGCACCATTGCACTCAGCCCGTTAATATGAGCCCAACAGATCTAACCAGGCTTGAATCAAA
>CAOJBK012733858.1:0-16290 GCA_948294925.1 Codiaeum variegatum | reverse complement strand
AAATGTAGAGGCCTTCTCCTGGTAAGGGTTGACTTAATAGTGGGGGTAAGGATAGAAACTTCTTCAATTCTTTAAATGAGTTTTGACACTTGTCTGTCCATTTGAATTCCTTCAGGCCCTTCAGAGTTTTGAAAAAAGGGCTCTCAACGCCGAGCTGAGCATGATATAAACCTTTCCAGAGTTGTTATTCTGCCATTCAACCTCTATACCTTGATGATATTCTTTGGTGACTGCATCTCTATGATAGCCTTGATTTTCTCTAGGTTTGCCTCGATCCCCCTATGTTAAACCATATAGTCCTAAAACTTTGCCACAGGTACTCTAAATATGCACTTTTCAGGATTCAAAACTTTAAGTTGTATGACTGCAGGATCTTTAGTACCACCTGCAGGTCTTTTGGCTGATTCTTAGCATTCTTGCTTTTAACTATCATGTCATCTACATAAACCTCAACCGTCCTCCCAATATGATCTTTGAACTTACCGTTAACTATTCTCTGGTAAGTAGCCCCTGCATTCTTAAGACCAAAAGGCATCATCTTATAGCAATAAGTCCCTTGATATGTTACAAAGAAGGTCTTCTCCTTATCCCTTAAACACATATAAATTTGGTGGAATCCTGACCTCGCATCCGAGAATGTATAGAGCTCATGTCCTACTGTTGAGTCCATTAATTGATCAATTCTTTGAAGAGGGTAGGGGTCTTTAGGGCAAGCCTTATTGAGGTCTGGTAGGACCCATTGGGCTTCTTCACCATCACTACATTAGCTAACCACTCAGGGTAGTGCACCTCCCTAGCCACCTTGCTACCAATAGTTTTTACACTTCCTCCACTATAGCTTATGCTTTTCTAGGGATTATTTTCTCTTCCTTTGAGCAACAAGCTTGATTGAACTATACTAGTCAGGTCATCTATGGTCCACAAAAAGGGTGATCTCAAGTGTACCGACTATGCTTTTCCTAACCTGTGGGTCTATTTGATCTCCCACCTGTATTTCACCTCCAGCCATTGTGACCCTTGCTACTACCCCCATGGGCTCCATGTAATTCTGTCCTATTGGTAGCTCCTCCAAATCAACTTGCGTTGCATGGTAAATCCCTTTAAGTGCATTAAAGTAGGTCTTTCTAGCCGTCTCTTGGCACCCTTTGCATACCACCTGACCCCTCATACTTAGTATTTTCAATGTGAGATGGCAGGTGCAAGTTATTCTCCCTGTGGCATATAAGTAGGTTCGACCCAGTAAAATGTTGTAGGGGAATGTTATATATGTTACCATAAATTCTGTTGTTATCATTCTGGTCAACTCTTCATCTCTTATTTTGACCTCCATACATATTGACCCTTCAAGCCAGACCTAATCTTTGCCAATTTCTACCAAGGGAGTTACTACAGGTCCTATATCTTATAGATTTAACTTCATTTTGTAAAAAAAGTACATGTTATCATGTTGACGAAGCTCCCATCATCCACCATGATCCTCTTAATCCTAAAATTGTTAATGTACCCCTGAATATCTATAGCATAACTATGTGGGTGGACCACATGCTTTCCATCCTCCTGTGAAAAGCTTATTTCACACCAACTGGATGGATGTGATGAGGATTTAGCTTGAGATCCACCTTTCTGGATGATAGAGCACACTTCTTTGACTGCTTTCTTTCTCTAGAATGAGCTATCACTGACAGAATTTCCTCCTATTATAACATTAATATATATCCTTCCACCTATCACTCCTTTGGCTTAGGGGGTCATCCCTCCTTTCTCTACTGTCATATCTATCCTCCTTAACTATTTCCCTTATATACTGTTCATTATTCCTCCTGACATGCCTCATAATACTAGGCAACCTTTCCATATCAGCTTTCAATCTCTCCCTTGAGATGCATACATTCTTCAATGTTATGGTCCTTGTCTTGGTGAAATTCATAGTATTTATTTAGGTCCCTCTTAGAATGATATGATTTAATCATCCTTGGGGCTAACAGACCTCCTCTTCATTCTTCTTAATCCATAATAGCATATATTTTCTTGACAAGGCCAATGGGGTGTAGTTATAACTGTCTGAGTTTCAGCTTTCAAATCGCCTACCAGGTCTTTCCATGTATCTTTTAGACCTACTACTTCCAGCCTCATCCCTTGCTTCATCTTTCTTGTCTAAGGTGAGTGATGCGAAGGGTTGAACCCTTGTTATCAGGTTCGCCATTCCATCTTCCAGGTGGATCTGCTATTCTACTATGGCCATGACTTGGTTCCAACAAGTGGGTTATTTATCTAGCAGTGCTTTTTGTAAGCTCTGATCGGTGGTTCCATTAAGGAGGGCCATCTGAGCCGTGTCAAATTGAAAGTCAGATACTTCCCCTACCACCTAGTTAAACCTTCCTACAAAAGATCTCAGGTCCTCTTTCTCCCTTTACTTTACCGTGAAGAGGTCGATTGACTGTTTCGGCTTAGCCCTTAATGCCATGAACCTCATATGAAACTCAACTAACTATTTGAATGAGGTGATAGACTTGGGCCTCAATTTGTGGTACCATTTCTCAGCTAGACCTACTAAAGTGGTGGGGAAGAGTCGACATAGTATATGATCTTAATAGGTCTTAAAATGGATCTCTGTCTTGAATTTATTTGCATGAGCTATAGGATAGGTCATCCCATAATAGTTATCCAACCTTTGTGGTTTTTCAAATCCTGGGTTTAGCCCTTCATGAAAATTTCATCTGCAAGGGGTGATTCCCCTAGAAGAT
This sequence comes from Codiaeum variegatum, assembly GCA_948294925.1. Lineage (NCBI taxonomy): Eukaryota > Viridiplantae > Streptophyta > Magnoliopsida > Malpighiales > Euphorbiaceae > Codiaeum > Codiaeum variegatum. The sequence goes on along the minus strand of CAOJBK012733858.1, from coordinate 13,546 downwards.
CTAAGTCTAGGGTCACCCCTTTTATAACCATGCTTTCCAATGCTTTGTTCACTTCCTTAGCAACTAACTCTACTAGGGAGGAGGTATCCATAAAATTCTAAGCCACATCCTTCTGTTGCCTGACTTGGGGTGAAGTCCTTATCTCTGCTCACCGAGGCAGCTACTTGACCTAGTACCCCATCAACTCCCGCCTCATCCACTCTTGCGTTTTATTGTTCATTGGCCTGAGATGGAGCCATTGGAATTGGAATCGCATATCTTGATTGTGCCTAGGATAGATGGTTAAAATGTTGCCTTAGTTCGGCCATCTATCGCTAGAGATCCACTTACTGATTGTACATTCTCCGCATAGCAATAGGGTTATTAAAATCACGGTCGCAACCCAGTTTTATGGTTGCTACTTCCAGCTGAGCCTGATTCACCCCACACCATCCTATCATATTATGACCTCCTCCACAATTCTACTAGAGGTTAAGGGGAGGATCATGATAAGGAACCTAGGCTTCTGGGTTAATGGTAGGCGTGATCGGTGCTGGTTTTGGTGGGGCAACCTCTCCCATCCCTGAAAGTTCGGGAAACAAATCAAAGGGACGGTTCAAATCTAAATTTCTTGCTTGATTATCCATTATGCAGCATGAAAACACTAGCTGATCCTGAAAATCATGTCCACGCTCACCGTACTAATGATTTCACGAGGCTTAGTGGGGATCCAAAGACTATCTCAAGTTAACCTGCAAGACAAATAAAGACTACAAGGTGCTTCAAAAGTAGCCACTCTGATACTTAAGTTAGTAATCTTTCTTAGAGGTTTAATAGAATATAGAGAGTTTAAAGTGATTAACTTGTCTCCAATGGTTTAGTTTAGCTTATATACATGTACTGATAGTTATCAAAGTCATATAAAATAAGTTAGTGGATAGGCATTCCGTAATTATAGGGATATGGGAGAGATATAATGAGTTATCCCTTAGTTTTGCTTATCGCTTACTGTAGGGTTGAGTTCATTTTCTGTCACAACCTGTTCATTTGTCAAAACCATGAGGCTCGACCTCTCAGACAAGGGGTGAGCCACTAGCGTGGCCCGAGGTAGTCAGGTAGAAGACGAGGTTATCACTTTTATTTTAGTTATAATTATTAGTCATATTTTTTTTTAATATTATGAACATTATAAAAGACAAAGAAATTGTAATAGATAATTAATCAATAAAAACACATAGAAGACTTTATAAAGTTTTTCTCTCATATCTTTCTCGTCTCCTTCAATATTATCTTTTTTAAGTGTTTGGAGTTTGTAAATTCCGAATCCTACATTTGGTATCAGAGCCAGATTAATAAAACCATTTAAAATTAAATATGGCAGTAAGCAATTCATTCTAGATGTAACTTCCAAAATTGAATGGAAAAGTTACAATAACTAGCTTGTCCAGTTGAAAGTATTTTTCTGCTCGCAAGATCCGTGGGACGTGGTTGAGAAAGGCTTTACCGATGTTATGGACTCAACTACATTTGAGTCACTTAGTAAGGAGGAGAAAGATTCATTATTAGAAATGCAGAAGAATGATCAAAAGGCATTATATGCCATTTCAAGCCGTGGAGGAATCGATATTTCAAAAAATATCGATGGCAGAAACATCACATGTTGCGTGAGAGATTATGTAGAAATCCTACAAAGGTGATGATCGTATTAAACAAGTTCGTTTGCAAACACTACAAGCTGATTTTGAGTCTTAACACATGAATGACTCAGAATCCATTTCTACTTACTTTGATCGTGCTCAAGCCATTGTCAATCAGTTGTGGATCAATGGCGAAGAAATAAGTGATCAAAGAGTAGTAGAAAAGATTATGCAATCTTTAAAGGCAAAATTTGATATTGTCATAGCAGCTATTGAAGAAAGCCAAGATCTATCAAATTTATCTATATAAAGATTATTGGGTTCATTGTCCTTACATGAACAACAATGAACCAACAGATCAATAACTCTAGCCCAGAACATGCTTTGTAAAGCAGGGCAAATTTAACAAATCGAGGTGGATTTCAAGGTAGTAGAGGTCGTGGACGTGGCCGTAGTAGAGGAAGAGGAAATTATTTTATCTCAAATAGAGACAAGGTAGGAGAAAGTAGTTCTTCAGGTGGAAGGACAACTTCTGGACGTAACAAGTCCAAAATTTAGTGTCACAGATTTAACCGGTTTCGGTCATTATGATAGCGAATGTCAAACTAAGTTACAAGGTGAACGAGGAGAACAAGTAAATGCAACGGAAGTGAAGGAAAATTTAGTTTTAGCCTGTAAAGAAGGTACGTACATATAAACTGGCAATGTCAGTTATCTTGATATAGGATGCAACAATCATATGACTAAAAAAAGAGAGCTATTTTCACATTTAGATGAATCGATCCGAGGAGAAGTCAAATTTGGGAACAAATCTACAGTTCCTATAATGGTTAAAGGTAACATCAATATTCAATCAAAAGATGGTACAAACGTGACTATTACAGATGTATTTTATGTGCCTAATCATTTCTGAATTTTTTTAAGAATGGGACAACTTTCAGAAAAAGGACATAAAATTCATATTGAAAATGGAATTTGTGAGATAAGGAGTAAAAACAATAAAATTATTGCAAAGGTAAGGATGACAAAGAATTGCATGTTTCCTTTGTCTCTTCAAACGATATCTTTGATGAATTTACAGGCAATGGGCAAAGACAGTAATTGGTTATGGCATCTTTGATTTGGCTATTTGAATTTCAATGGTTTGAAGTTATTAGCATAGAAACATATGGTGACTGGTCTACCCCTAATTGATGCACCCTCTAGTACTTGTGAAGGTTATATTTTGGGAAAACATCATCCCAATAGGAAAATGAAGACGTGCCAAGCAATCGTTGGAGTTGGTACATATAGACATATGTGGACCTGTCGAAGTAGAATCAGTCGGGCATAAAAGGTATTTTCTACTTTTTATGGATGATTTCTCTAGGAAAATTTGGGTTTATTTTTTGAAAGAAAAATCTGAAGCTTTTAATAAAATTAAAGAATTCAAGGCATTTGTTAAGAAATAAATTGGTATTTCCTTGAAGACTCTGAGATCAAATAAAGGAGGAGAATTCACATCAAATGAATTCAATGACGATTGTAAGAAAGAAGGGATCCAGCACCAACTGACAGCCAACTATACACCTCAGTAGAATGGTATAACAGAAAGAAAAAATAGAACAATATTTGAGATGGCTATAAGCATATTAAAAGCCAAAAAATTGCCAAAGTCTTTCTGGGTAGAGGTTGTCACTTGTTTAATTTATTTATTGAACAGGTGTCTAATGAAGAGTGTTCGTGGAATGATCCTAGAAGAAGCATGGAGTGGCCATAAACCAGATGTGTCTCACCTACGAGTATTTGGGTGTATTGCATATGCTCACATACCGGATGAAAGAAGGAAGAAACTAGATGATAAAAGTAAAAAAAGATATCTTTATTGGCTATAGTGATGTGACAAAAGGCTATAAATTATATAAACCAGACATAACCGAGGTGATCATAAGCCGAGATGTTCAGTTTATTGAAGACGAAGCATGTGGATGGAATCAAAATAATAACACAACAATAAATGTCCTTGTTAATGAAGTATCAACAACTGTGTCATATTCAAATAGCTAGTTACCAAGAAGTAATCCAACATCACAAGTGAAGACTTCTACCACAATAGCAAATCCAAGGCCTTTAAGACGCCCTCAAAGAACTCGTCATGCTAGCACGATTACAAGATTATGTGGTGACAAGAGATGATGATTATGATGAGATGATAGATGAATCTCTTGTAAATTTTTATTTATTCACAGATTGTGATCCAGTTTCATATGAAGATGCTACATGAGATGAAAAATGGATCCAAGCCATGAATGAGGAGATCTGCTCAATTGAGAAGAACGAAACATGAGAGCTAATATCTTTGACATTAGAAAAGAAGCCGATTGGAGTCAAATGGGTGTACAAGACAAAGTACAGACCCGATGGATAAGTCGATCGTTATAAGGCTAGATTAGTGGCCAAGGGCTATAAGCAAAAGCCAAGAATCAACTACTTTGAGGTATTTGCTCCAGTATCAAGAATGGATATTGTTCAAATGATTTTATTTTTTGTAGCACAAAATAAATGGAAGATACATCAGATGGATGTGAAATCAACATTTTTAAATGATGTGCTATAAGAAGAAGTTTATGTTAAGCAACCACATGGTTTCGTGAAGAAAGGAGATGAGGACAAAGTCCTTCGCCTTAAAAAAGCTTTATATGGCTTAAAACAAGCACCCCATGCTTGGTATTCTCGGATTGATACATATTTTTTACAAAATGGGTTTCATAAATGTTCTCATGAGCATACATTATATATCAAGTCAAAATCCAATGGTGACATACTAATATTATGCTTATATGTTGATGAATTGATATTTACAGAAAATAGTGAAGCAATGTTTGCTAAATTCAAGGAGACCATGAATCAAGAATTTGAGATGACTGATATGGGATTAATATTTTTTTTAGGCATTGAAGTACATCAAACAAAGAATGGCATATTTGTTTCGCAAAAGAAATATGTCACTGATATTTTACAAAAATTTCAGATGAATATAGCTACTCTAATCAGAACTCCAGTTGCAAAATGTGCGAAAATCAAGAAAGAAGGTAGTGGAGAACTGGTGAACCCGACTTATTTCAAGAGTATAGTTGGTAGCCTACGTTATTTGACATCCACTAAACCTGATAATATTGTTGGAGTTGGATTGATCAGTGATTTTATGGAGAAACCATACCAGTCACACTTGCAAGCAGTAAAGAGAATCCTACGTTATCTCAATGGTACAAAAAATCATGGAATTCTCTATAGTAATTCTGATAATTTGAATTTGGTAGGATACACAGATGATTATTGGGAAGGTGATATCGACACACGCAAAAGCACATCTGGATATGTATTTTATCTAGGAAATGAAATCATTTCATGGTCTTTTAAAAAATAACAAGTGGTAGCTTTGTCAACAGCAGAAGCAGAGTATATTGCTGCAACATCAGCAGCATGTCAAGCAGTCTGGCTACGCAACATATTGAAAGATTTAAAACATGTCAGATTGGTCCTGCAACTATCTACTATGATAATAAGTCAACTATTGCACTAGCCAAAAATCATGTATTTCATGGACGGGGTAAACATATTGATATTCGATTTCATTATGTCAGGGAGTTGGTCAAAGGTGAAGAAATTGAGCTCCAATTTTGCATGTCTGAAGTACAGGTTGCAGATGTTATGACAAAACCATTGAAGGCCGACTTATTTGAAAAATTCAAAACTATGCTTGGAATCTACAATTATGAATAATAGTTTAAATGAAAAATTCAAGTTTGAGGGAGCGTGTTAAAAATAAAAAAAATAAAAAAACTTGAATTTAGGAAAAAGAATTAAAATTAGTTAGTTGTTTTTAGCAAAACATTTTTTATCATAAGCCATTAGTTTTGTTTTAATGGTTATAATTATTAACAAATTAAAGTCATATTTTTTTTAGTATTATGAACATTATAAAAGCCAAAGAAATAGTAATAGATAATTAATCAATAAAAACACAAAGAATTCTTTATAAATTTTTTCTCTCATATCTTTCTCTTTTCCTTCAATATTATTTTTTAAAGTGTTTGAAATTTGCAAATTCCGAATCCTACGCATTATTGTCTAAATTAGTCCAAATGAGCATAGCTAATTGGATCAAATTGATCCATATAAAAAACATTTGATTATTATTGTCATTTGACATTGCATTAAATAATATAAATGTCTGCACAACACTTTTAAATCAAAGTAAACTAATTAATATAAAAGTTTTTGATATAGACAGACTTAGGTCATGTTCGCTTTATCTAATTTTTATAGAATTGAAATTAATTTTACCGATTAAGATTGATTTTCACTAATCATGGTTACAAAAATTATAATTTTTTATAACTAATTTATTTGTCATGTTAAGTACTAATTTTGTCATAATAAATTAGTAATGACAAATTTAGATTGTTATTAAATTTGTCATAATAGACTTGTTTTAATAAGTTAATTGTGACAAAATTCTATTTTGCTACAATATAATCTATTCCCTCCGTTCAGAATTGTCTGTCCAAATTTTTCAGTCAAGGTGAAAATAAAATATTTTTAATAATTAATTTCTTAAAAAATATATAATATTATAATGCATAAGTGGTATCATAAAATTTATTTTAAAAAGTACTTTCATAAAATTATATTTTTAAATTTTTTTATATCATTTAATAATAAAAACAACAGTAAAAATGTCACTCAATTCAGGAGGAAGGACGAAGGGATTATTTATTATGACAAAGGAGCTTGTCAAAAAATAAATTTAGATGTGACAAAACTTTAATCTATATTATAGTCTATATATTAAAGCAGAAGTCGTTAAAAAAAAATTTTCCGCCGAGTTTCCCTCTCAAAAGATAATTCAATCCCAATAAATTAAAATTTTTAATTTGAATATTTTAAATAAATTCTAATTGATTTTTAATATCTTTATAATTATGGGTTCAAAAAAACATCTTTATAATTAATTAATAAATATAGTAAAATAATAATTTTATAAACCTTATATATATTTTTGAAATTTTAAATATGTAAAATCTATACTTCTATACTTACCACTAAATAATAAGTCACTAAAAAAATATTTTTCCTAGTTACTTTCCCTCAAAAAATTATCTCCCAAAAAATTTAATTATTTTAAATATGTAATATTTTATTATTATTATTATAGCATTTTATTATAATTATTATTACTACATAATTAATATATAATTGATTCTAATTATCTCTATATTTAATTTTATCTTCTAATATGGTAATATTTAAAAATAAAAACTAATGCTAATTTTTTTATGATTTTTTAAATTTCTTTATCAAATAATTATCTGTTATTTCTCTAATAATAATTAGATATTTTAGTTTTTTTTCATATCATTGCAGTTTAATTAATATTTTAATATGTATTATTTTTTAAAATTTGAAAAATTAATAATTTTACACGAAAGAGTGGAAACTCATTTGATAAATGATTATACATAAAATATAAAGATGTAAAAACAAATGGCATTATTCAAGCAATTTTTTTTTTCCTTTTCTTCGGAAAAAAATAAGAGAATGGATTAATGTTCAAATAGTCATTTTTATTTATTCCTTCCCCAATATTCAAACTTAAAATATGTAGTTATAAACATTAGCTATTTTAAAAAAATACCAATCAATTAAACAACTAGCAATCTCATTCATTCGAAATACGACAAACTAAATAATTACATAAATCAATCATTTTTTATTTTCAATTTGAATTTGATTGAATTGAACGCTATTAATATTATAATTTATTTTTATTTATTTAAAAGTAGAACTAAAATATCCAAAATTAAGAAATTTTATTAAGAAATTATATGCAAAAAAAATATCTTAAAATTTAAAAGTTGAAACAAAAATACTATTGCACACTAAACAAATAAAACATGATAATATTTAATCTTAACTCAATATGATTTTGAAGTTTAGTTGAGAATAAAGTGACTCAATTGAAATAAAATTAAATATTAACTTTAGTATATTCTCTAATTGAATGTGCGTCAAGTTATTGAGTTACATTATCAAACACACTAATTATTAAATGTCCGAGCAATTTATTATTTTATCATAGGGAAAAGTACAAAAAAAAAAGATATTTTGGTTTAATGCATTTACAATTTAGAGTGTGTGAAATTTTTTGTAATAATTTAGAATATGTGATTCAATTTGTTAGCAAAATAGGGTCTACGCCTAATATGTTCTTACTTTCATCTGGCGTGGCGTCAATTTTAATCGAACAAGTGTACACCACGTTAGCGCTACGTTGAATGAAAAATAGGCGGAAATCATATTTTTCTAACAGATTAAACCACAGATCCTAAATTATCAAAAAAATTTCATAAACCCCAAATTGCAAATGAGTTAAACCACAATGTCCTTCTTTGTACATTCTCCTTTATTATATTTATAGACTGCATATCAAGACTTAACATAATGATAAAGTGCACCTCCTAACAATAGACTAGGGTTTTAAAAAAAATATCTATAGACTATATTTTATACTTGTTGCATCTATTTTGTGAATCAAAAGAGGCAAAATGTATTTATTGATTAAAATAAATAAAAATAATTTCTCTAAGTTAACAATAAATAATAGAAGTTTTAAGAAAGATAACAAATATTTAAATTGTTGTCTAAACATCTTTGAATCAAAAGAAATACATGATACAATTAGAAATATGATAAAAAGTTTGTTGAAAGAAATATTGACCATTTGAGATATTGCTTTTATATATAAAAATTATTTTTTCTATTTTATCAAGCGAGTAGTGTATTTCATCGTAGAGTTGAAAAGGTATATATAAATGTTGGAGTTTATTCGTAAAAGGTATGTGAATAAGTGTAATATACAAAATAAGGAAAATAGTATGGAGATTTCCAAATTAGTTTTAAAATATTCTGTCATATAATTTTATTAGTAATCAAAACCATATTAGGAAATACGTATCAATATGAATTTTTATTTTGGACATTGAATTTAAATTTTTTATTTTATAGCCTTTTTTACAACCATTATTTAACTTTAAAGACTGAAAAATATTTACCTGCATATATAAAATTTATGATATTCTTTATTGTAACATATTTTCAATTTTGATACCCAATTTTATATTAATAATATCATATTTATAAGTAGAAGTAGCTTAAAAAAAGGTTTTCATGCCCAGCTTCTCCCCTAAAAAAAATTCACTCCCAATAAATTAAATTTTAATTTAATTTGAATATTTTAAATTAATTATAATTAATTATTAAATAAATATAATAAAATAATAATTCTATAAACCTTATATATCTTATTTAAATTTTAAATATATAAAATCTATACTTACTATCAAAGCATAAGTCACTAAAAAAATATTTTTCCTGCATACTTTCCCTCCCAAAAAATTTATCTCCAAACAAATTTTAATTATTATAGATATTTAATATTTTATTATTCTTATTATATAATTACTATATAATTGATTCTAATTATCTCTATACTTAATTCCATATTCTAATATGATAATATTTAAAAATAGAAATTAATGAACAAATATTTTTTGAAACTCAAACCACAATATATTAAAGTATCAAAAAATCCAAAATTACAGCATCCTTAATACAATGAGGCAAAGAAAAGAAAACTCTAGGACCAACATCGGAATGTGTTCCCCTAACCAATTGATGAGCAGGGGCATTCACTTGTCGTCTAATAAACTTAACAGCATAATTGCTGTTGTGGAGAAAAAATAAGCAATTATCTAAAATGTTTTGCAAATCTGAAAAATTACTAGAAAAATCATAAAGACAACCAACCAATATTTTAGAATCCGTTTCGAAAACCATTCGATCATAACCAAGACTAGTTGTCCACTTTAGACCTTCCAAGAGAGCAATAGCTTCTGCTTCTGCAACCAACCCTGTGAAGAACACTTTCATCCTCTTATAAGCAACAAAATGACCCCCTTCCTCACGAATTATAATCCCAACACCAATAAACTAGGCATTAGGAATTACACTCGTGTCAACATTACATTTTAAAATATCGGGTAAATGAGGAATCCAACATGATGTAACCTGGCTAGCCAAAAAAAAATGACGTTGGACTGAATTGTGGACAATCTAACCTGCTGGGCGAGCTTCAGATACGCTAGACTAAACTGCCACCTGAATATAGAAAAATATATTTTATACCAATATCTTAAAAATCGGGTTGAATAAGGAACAAGAGGTGTAACTGGTTCGATCACCATCTAAAAATTGAATTTGTGGTTAGACCAGATTAGACCGGGTATAATTAGATAAAACCGATCGAAGCGGGCAAAAATGTAGGGGCCTTCTCCTGGTAGGGGTCGACTCAATAGTGGGGGCAAGGTTAGAAACTTCTTCCATTCTTCAAATGACTTCTGACATTTGTCTGTCCATTTGAATTCCTTCAAGCCCTTCAAAGTTTTGAAAAAAGGGTTGACAATGCCGAGCTGAGCATGATATAAACCTTCCCAGAGTTGTTATCCTACCATTCAACTTCTGTACCTCGGTGATATTCTTTGGTGACTGCATCTCTATGATAGCCTTGATTTGCTCTGGGTTCGCCTAGATCCCCCTCTATGAAACCATATAGCCCTAAAATTTTTCCATATGCATTTTTCAGGATTCCAAACTTTAAGTTGTATGACTGCAGAATCTTCAGTACCATCTACAGGTCTTTTGGGTGATCCTTGGCCTTTTTGCTTTTAACTATCATGTCATCTACATAGACCTCGGCCGTCCTCTCAATATGGTATTTGAACATACCGTTAACCATTATCTGGTAAGTAGCCCCTGCATTCTTATAACCAAAAGGCTTCATCTTGTAGCAATAGGTCCCTTGATATGTTACAAAGGAGGCCTTCTCCTCGTCCCTTAAACACATAAGAATTTGGTGGTATCCTGACCTCGCATCCAAGAATGTATAGAGCTTATGCCTTACCGTTGAGTCCACTAACTGATCAATTCTTAGAAGAGGGTAGGGGACTTTAGGGCAGGCCTTATTGAGGTCCGTAAAGTCTACACACATACGATAGGACCCATTAGGCTTCTTCACCATCACTACATTAGCTAACCACTCAGGGTAGTGCTCCTCCCTAATCAACCGCCGGCCAATAGTTTTTGCACTTCCTCCGCTATAGCCGCTTGCTTTTCTAGGGATTTTTTTCTCTTCCTTTGAGCAACAGGCTTGATCGAACTATCATTCAATCTATGTATTATGACCATGGGGTCGATCCCAGTCAGGTCGTCTGTGGTCCATACAAAGGGTGATCTCAAGTTTACCAACTATGCCTTGCCTGATCTATGGGTTTAGTTGATCTCCCACCCTTATTTCACCTCCAACCATGATGACCCTTACTATTTCTCCCCTAGGCTCCATGTAATTTTGTCCTATTGGTAACTCCTCTAAATCAACATGTGCTACATGGTAGACCCCTTTGAGTGCATTAAAATAGGCCTGTTTAACTATCTCTTGGCACCCTTTGCATACCACCTGACCACTCATGCTTAGTATTTTCAATATGAGATAGTAGGTGCTAGTAATTCTCCCTATGGCATATAAGTAGGGTCGACCCTGTAAAATGTTGTAAGGGAAAGTTATAAATGTTACCATAAATTCTGCTGTTATCATTCCGGTCAACTCTTCATCTCCTATTTCGACCTCCAGACGTATCGACCCTTCAAGCTAGACCTGGTCTTTGCCAATTCCTACTAAGGGAGTTGCTACAGGTCCCATATCTTTCATATTTAACTTCATTTTGTGAAAACAATCCATCTTATCATGTTAATTTAGCTCCCATCATCCATCATGATCCTCTTGACCCTATAATTACTGATGTACCCCTGAATAACTATAACATCATTATATGGGTGGACCACATGCTTTCCATCCTTTTGTGAGAAGGTTATTGCACACTAACTGGATGGATGTGACGAGGGTTATGCCTGAGATCCGCCTTTCTGGACGATAGAGCACACTTCTTTGATTGCTTTCTTTCTCTGGGACGAGCTATCATCGACAGAGCTTCCTCGTATATATATATATATATATATATATATATATCCCGCCACTTGTCTCTTCTTTAGCTTAGGAGGGTCATCCCTCCTTAGCTATTTCCCTTCTACACTGTTCATTATTCTGCCTGACATGCCTCATAATACTAGGCAACCTTTATGTATCATCCTTTTAATCTCTCCCTTGAGATGCATACATTTTTCAATGTCATGGTCCTTTTCTTGATGAAATTCACAGTATTTATAGTATTTATTTAGGTCCCTCTTGGACCGAGATGAGTCAATCATCCTTGGGGCCAACAGACCTCTTCTCCACTTTTCTTAATCCACAGTTTCACATCTTTTCTCGAAAAGGCCAATGGGGTGTAGTTATACCTGCCTGAGTTTCTGCTTTCAAATCACCTAACTGGCCTGTCCATGTATCTTTTAGATCCACTGCTTCCAATCTCATCCCTCACTTCATCTTTCTTGCTTAAGGTGCGTGATGTGAAGGGTTGAACCCCTGTTATCATGTTTGCCATTCCATCTTCCAAGTTGATTTGCTCTTCTGCTATGACTATGACTTGGTTCCAACTAGTGGGTGTTTGTATAGCAGTGTTTTTCTATGCTTTAGTTGGTGGTTCCATTCAGGAGGGCCATCTGAGCCGTGTGAAATTGAAAGTCAGAGACTTCCCTTACTGCCTAGTTAAACCTTCCTACAAAAGATCTCAGGTCCTCTTTCTCCCTCTGCTTTTCTGTGAAGAGGTCGGTTGACCACTTCGGCTTAGCCCTTAATGCCATGAACCTCATTCGAAAAGACTCAGCTAACTGTTTGAATGAGGTGATAGACTTGGGCCTCAGTTTGTGAAACCATTCCTTAGCTGCACCTGCTAAAGTGGTGGGGAAGAGTCGAAACAATACATGATCTTAGTAGGTTTGACAATAGATCTCTGTCATGAATTTATTCGCATGAGCTATAGAACTGGTCTTCCCATAATAGTTATCCAACCTCTGTGGTTTTTCAAATCCTGGGTGCAGCCCTTTATGAAAATTTCATCCGCAAGGGGTGATTCTCCTAGAAGATCTAAGTCTAGGGTCACCCCTTTTATACCCATGCTTTCCAGCACCTTCTTCACTTCCTTAGAAATCACCTCTATTGGGGATGAGGTATCCACAAAATTCTGAGCCACATCTTATTATTACCTAACCTGGAGTGAATTCCTTAGCTCTACTCACCGAGGCAGCTGCCCGACCTTGTGCCCCATCAACTCGAGCCTCATCCACTCTCGCGTCCTATTGTCCATTGGCCTGAGATGGAGCCGCTGGAATTGGAATCTCAAATCTTGATTGTGTCTGGGATAGATGGTTAACCTATTGCCTCTATTTGACCATTTGTCACCAAAGATCCACATATTGATTGTACATTCCCCGTATAGCAATAGGGTTGTTAAAATCAGGGTCATAGCCTAGATTTATAGCTGTTACTCCCTGCTGAGCCTGATTCATCCCACACCCTCCCAGCATTTTCTAACCTCCTCCATAATTCTACTGGAGGTTAAGAGGAGGATCATGATAAGGTACCTAGGCTTGTGGGTTAATGGCAGGCACGACCGATGCTGGTCTTGATGGGGCAGCCTCTCCCATCCCTGAGGCTCGACCTCTCAGGCAAGGTTGAGCCACTACCGTGGTTTGGGATAGTCTAGATGGAGGATGAGGACATTTAATAATTAGTGTGCTTGATAATGTAACTCAACAACTTGGATGCACATTCAATTAGAGGATAAACTAAAGTTAATATTTAATTTGATTTGAATTGAGTCACTTTACTTTCAACTAAACTTCAAAATTTTATCGAGTTAAGATTAAATATTATCATG
>CAOJBK012733293.1:0-11864 GCA_948294925.1 Codiaeum variegatum | reverse complement strand
GTTTGATATAAGGAATGTTTTCATTTAAAGAACATATATACTAAAGCCAGTTAGTTTTTCGTTTACATTCACATGCTGAGTGTAAGCTCTAGGGCATACACTGCTAACAAACACACCCTAATACTTAAGGTCAAGCCCTTTAAACCTAACCCAAATAGGAACTGATTCCGCTTCAAGTTCAATTGGGCATAATCAGTCATCTAAGGATGCACCACCACTAGTTTCTTATCAAAATGGAAGATCCCTGCCTGTAAGACCTGATCTCTTCCCTCAACAGAATTGTATCTCACCACAGTCATGCCATGTTGTATTCGTAACACCCTATTAATCCCCATTTTCCCCCACATTCGCTGAACAAATCCCTCAAATACATCTAGTGGGGACCTAGCCCTAAGAACATAGCATACAATAGCTGAATCCCAAAACATCACCTCTATTTTCACATCCTCAGAGCTAATTTTTCCAACACTCTGCCCCCCTTTAAACATAGGAGTAACAAATTCCAATTTCCCTCTAGCATTACTCAATTTGGACACATAAAAAGATTTCCAAGGATTAGAACTATAAGCTAACTTCTCTACCTTCTCAGCAAACTCTACTTCATCCTCCCAATTCAACTTAGGAGACATAGGCTTCCCCAAAGAACTAGCACTGGCCTGGACTGGGGTATCAAGCGATTTTGTCAGACTACGAACAATTTTATTCGAGATAGGACTCATCTCTTGACTAACAGTGACTTCCTCTTACACTACTGATTTCAATTTCACATCATCAATATTAGTTTTCTTGCCTGGTGGCCGACCTCGTTTCCCCATAAGGGCAGCGCAATGAGCGACGAAAGGGGGCTACCGAACCCTAGCAGACCAATTTTTATTCATAATTTCAAAATGAATTTCTCAACAAAATTGAACCAAACAAAGCCTAAATTAAAATATAAAGCATCTCTGATGTAAAAGGAGGGACATGACTCCACTTCCTATAATCTGATAAAGAATTACTAATTTTAGCAAGAAGGTGAGTTTTTATAAAAAAAAAAAAGTAAGAAGGTGAGTTACATAATTTGTAGGTTTAAGATGAAAGAAAAACTAATGCTCAGAATATTACGAGTAAAGAACTTGTAATCCCTCACAATCAAACCAAAACTAGTCCCTTACAATCAAACCAAAACTACTTAAAGCATTAGATAGCAATAAGGAGTCTATTTTAACAATCACTAGTTGAAAGTTGCACGAATTAATTTATTACATTTAATTTATAATTTTGTTTTATAATAATGTTAAAATCTTATAATAAATATTTCATTTATAATAATATTTTATTATTAATATTTAAATATTATTAGTTTTAGTTGGAACTAATAAATGGAATTGAAATAAACTTTAATCCAAAAATATTTTTAGTTTTAGTTAAACCCAAAAACCTCTTATCATTACTTAGTTGAAAGTTGCACAAGTTAATTTATAATTTTAATTTATAATAATTTTAAAATTTTGTTATAAACATTTCTCTTCATATATACTATTGGTATTTAAATATTAATAAAAATATAAAATATTTAATAATTTTTCTATAAAATATAATTGAATAAAATATACAATGAAATAATATTAAAATAATTATTCCCTACAAAGTATACTATCTGAAAGCGACCGCGAGTATACGAGCATAGTATAAATGAAGTAACCAAAGTTGTATCCCTTGTGGAACCGCTATTGGTTATCTATTTGTTTCGAAATTTAGGCAATTAAAGTAAAATAAAATTTGTGATTGGAATAGAAAATAACAATTAAACTAAAAGTAAGAAAATAAATACTAAGAGTAATGCAATTGATATGAATGTTTAGAGACTTGTAATCGATAAGCCAGTCGTCTATGATCTTTGTGATTAGGTGAATCATTTATGCCAAAAATGATTCAATTTTTTATAAACTCATTCACTAGAACTTATCCTATTAGCTATCATATTCATAAAAATAATCTAGCAAAAATATAAATTAAAAACTGAATTTAATCGTAAAACTTATATCTCTAATTTATTTTAGAATCCTAATTGAATGGGTTCCGGATTTGAATTCACTACACCATAAATGGCCTATGCCAACACCTCTAAAATGTTGTATTACACCCTTAAAATGTTGCATTACACCCTAAAATGTTGCATTATAGATTTATAGCAACATTTTGCCACTTTAGAAGGTGTTGAAAATTTTGTTGTAGCCTTATAGAACTATAGCAACATTTTATTGTAACAACAAAAAAGTGTTGCAGGTTTTTTTTGCTAATGCAACACTGTAACCCAGAAAAAGGAAGCAACACTTTATAAATTCAAATGGCACTTTGATACTGCAACATTTGTTATAACACTTTTTAGTACATTTGCAGCATTTTATTAATTATCTAATACAACACTTGCTAGTCAAACTGCAAAATTATTTATATATTATAAGGCAACATATTTAAGTAACTTGCAACATTTTTAAAATTTTATGTAGCAACACTTTTATTGTAACATTTACAAAATAGTTCAACATTAATTAAATATATTAAATGTATTAAAATATACATAATCCTGAAAATATCATAATATCCAAAGTCAAACTAATATTCAAAAGTATTGTAATACTTATAAAACCAAACTTGTATTCAAAAGTTTTAAATATACTAAATATAAGTATAAAAAAGAAAAGAAAAGAAAAGAAAAGAAAAGAAAAACAAAATATACTAAAGAGAAGCAAATTAATCTTACATGGACTTATTTATTAATGTTGAATAACCATGGTATAGAAGCGATAACATTGCTGCCCATGCTTTAACTGTTAAACTCCTAAGCTTGCTTCTGACAATGGTAGGAGACACATAAAGCCCACCTAATAACCACTCAGTGAAGGCAAGAATGACAAAGGAAAACATATATAGAATGTCAAAACCAAAAACTGAAAAACCATAAATTAAGAAATTTACTTTTAAAGAAGTACTGAAATTAAGAAATCTATAATTATATAAGAAACTACATATTAATAGAAATAAGTAGTCTTTGCATAAAAACCTTTCACTCTTGCCTAAAAAAAAGTCCAAACTAGTCCCATTCATTTGTATGATAACTTCTCGTTAGTTAATAATTGATTATAATGGCTTACATAAATGATTTATAAGTTGATGAAGTATTGAAAAGGCATATCTATTGATAAAAGCATTAAAGATAATGTGATATATTTCCATTATACTAAATTTGAAAAGCAATTAAGAATTAGAAAGTAGTGAAAAAAGTACATGTGCAAATGTAGAAAGTAGGCTTCCCTCCAACTTTTTTATGTCTCGACATTAAATTCAACAAAAAAATCCATTAAGTAATCTCAATAATTATTGCCACTATGTTAAATACTTATCATTTCTAAATCATGCACCCTTCTTGTTGAATAATGGAGAAATATGTAAATCTAATCATATGAAAGATACTTGGAACAAAAGCATAACAATTGCAAATTGAACCTTTATAGCCTTTATCAAGAAGTTGACACTAACTAGACTAAACCTAAACCCGCCATCCACCTAGGATATGTGAACAAAAATAGGCTAGCAAAAAAAAAATAAATAAAATCACATCTATAACCTCCAATAAGCTAAACAAAGATAAAATTTTAAACTATTAAATAAGCGTTACAAATAGAATTAGAATGAGATCTAAAAATTCAGATAATTAAACCAATTATAAAATACTTATCATTAAAGATGATAAGATGACATTTGTACAATTAAACATTAACAAGTGTTTATGAATGTAAAATCTAAAAATCAGAGATATAATGCCTCAAATTATATATTCAAGCTAAAACTACATAATGCTTAGAGTCTAATTTTGAAAATTATAATCAAAATTAGTTCTACCTAAAATTGAAAGACTAAATGGCTAACATTACTACTAATTCCAATATACTTAGTTCATAAATAAAAATAATTCAGCTTGCATAGAAAAATGTATAATTTCATACTATTATAATTAAAATTATTTTATTAAATTTAAACAATCTAAATAAAAAAATATTATAAAAAATTAATTAAAATTTGAATAAGTAGCGATAAATTAGAATTTTAATCTCACATCTAATTCACCAAAATAGAACAAAATAAATTGAAAGAGCTTTAAAATTTTAAAAACAAATGAGAAAAAATTTACCAAGTTCGAAAATAAAATTAGTTTGAGAAAAAGATCCTAAAATAAATGGAGAACATTCCAATTGAGACCTTCATAGTAATGAGAGTTTTATGGCAGATATCAAAATTAAATATAAAAATAATAATTTATAAACACTAAAGCCCAAAAACATAGATTTAAGATGACTAGAAAAGAGTTTTGCATTATAAATTTTTATGCTAGACAAAATTCAAATATTGATTAAGATAAATGCATTTATATAACTAGGCATTAAAGTGAATATCCATACTTATCCAAATGAAAAAATAAATCTAAAATTCACCTTTCTATACGAGTAATGAGAACAGTATAAAGTGGTAATATTACTAAACACTTATCTATTTTTGCTAATTGGCCAAAAGGAAATTGCATTCTTCTCTAGCCATGTTTGTAATTAAGATCATGAATTGTTTAGCATTGATATTAATTAAATGAAATACTTCAATAGCAAAGCAACCTCTGTCTATTCTATTCAAATATAAATAGTATGAACAAAAGACTTAATTTTGATTAACTTTTGACATATTCTCACCGTTTAGCTGATGTAAGTAACATGTGAATAACTTTCAATATTCTTCAATTTTTGTATTATCTCAGAACCAAATTTTGGGACCTATATTGACAAGATAGGAAAAGAAAAAGTATTGGACGTAAAATAAAAGGAAAGAAGCAGCAAACAATTTACACAAATTAGAATATCTTTTTTATTAGAAAATACATATCAAATTAAGAGATGAGAATTAGAATCCCTGTCATTCTCAACTTTACACAATATTAGAAATATCAAACTAATGGAATGAGACAGTTAATAAAAAAACTAAGGGTTATTGCATTACAAGAAATTTCTACATTAGCAACATGCAGTGGGAAAACAAGAAAACAATCAACTTGGGGGAAAAATGACGTATTTATCATTTAGGTTTTGTTTCCTATTGGGGAACAAGACAAGTAAAATTTTCCTTTCCCACTTTCATCTAACTGTGTGTAGAATAATATCAAAAGATATTTATCTAATGAGGACTTACATCTCCGCTAAATTTGTACCAATTAAAGTACTAATACCTATGATAGTCTATTTGATTTTTGAAATCCATGTTTGCCACTTTTCCAAACTTTTAAAAAAGAATAGTTGAAAGCCAAATCACCAAGAACACTATCAAACTCTAAATTCAGTTTAATTCTAATTAAATAAGAAGAAGGCATCAAGGTAAACATATGAATTATATTTCATAAGCAAAGAAACATGAAATCAATGATTAAAAATAGATAATTTTATCACTAATAAAAAGTAATTTCTTGTTATCTAATCAATTGTTTCTTTTTTACTTTAAATAAGCAAATTCTGTCTTTTAATTAAAGCAAATATGATCTTAGAGTTTACATTTTACTTGCTTGTCTCTAATTAGGAAATGAACATGACATCAATTACACTTAAAATGATACCTTCACAATTACTAACACATCATAACTAATGATAAACTTTTACAACACTTACCATTTTCTTTCTCTATTGCCATGCTAACCATTTCGTAAAACTTACAAGTGCTCCTTTTGTGTCATTTTCCACCAAACCTTTTTTATAATGAAAAAAATGGTTAGAAGAAAAGATAGATTAGTAAGATATACAAAGAATGAAGTTGATAATTTTTCCGAAAGTTCCCTTGAAAATGAGAGCATCATAGAACAATAGCGTAGTCATGACCAAGTTTCAGAATTGTAATATCTAAGTCCAAAGTAACTAAACTAATGGCCCCAGTTAATAAAAATAAAGATCCTAAAATATTAGTCAAATAAGGATCTCAAAAACCATATGGAAAAGCAATTTCAGTTGCATTGCTTTTGTAGTTAGTGTTAGAAATATAGATGGGTAATTAACATGCTTAGTATATTATAATTTATAACCATGAAAGTTATTTTGAGGAATATCATTATTAATAATACACAACTCAGAAATATTTTCTCAATTCTCTTTGAAGTTTTTTCCTTACCTAGACCATACTTCAAAAGCATTGTAGCACTAAACACTATTGCCAATGGATTTGCCTTATCTTGAACAATTAAGAAATAACACATTAGAAAAAATAATCATCTTTGTATGAACAACAGAACCAATTTCTAATATGAAAATAATTAAAATATCAACATATTATTAAAGAAAAAGTAAACCAACCTGTCTAATAATGTCAGGAGTAGAACTATATTTTGATTCAAAAAGCCTAAGTCCCTGTGTGAATGAAAAAAAATTAGCATCAAAGAAAAGGAACATTTAACATTATACTATAAGAAGGAAAAAACACAACCATTTTCTTCAAGTTTAGAGTTGTTCCTTAGAACCAATGCTAGCAGCAGCAAGAATAAGAAAATATAACAACATGGATTTTAGCATTCAACTAATAGAAAGACGCTATAATACATTGGCTTTCTAAAGGAGAAGGAGAAAAGTTATCACATGATTCATTGTTGATTTTTTTTTTCTTTATAGAAACAGCTGAGGGGTTTATGTATAAAAAAAAGTGTAGGAAAAAAACCATAATATAAAAATTAACAGAATAAATTTTAAGTTCAATCTAGTAACCTTACCAAAGAGGCCAAATCAAGCAAGCATGCAAGGCAATGGACCAATTATTATATATTAGAGAAAAATGCTAAAAGAAATACATGGTTGCTATTTTTCTAATCACCTATGTCTCTGCTTCCTATCTCATTATGCTATAACATTGAGCAAGATGTTGAGTACTAAGGCCAAATTGTACACTAGAAAGGCCAACGTCTTTAACTGCACCAAGAACCAGCTACATTTAAAGAAATTCAAGGCAATAACAGGCCAACCTTAAACATCATTCATTCACTCCAATTCCTAATTTATAATCCATATGTCATGTGTTAGGTGATAATCCATATGTAAATATCAAAATAGAAGAAACTGATGAATGAAATTAATGATAGGTACCTCATATTAGGTTAAGTGAGCTCTATAAAACAAGAGCAATATGAGAGGTTCTAAAAGCGATAGGCAGTGTATAAGCAATCACTAGATCAAAACCTTATAGAACTCTAAAACTTTCATAAATAAAAATAATGATAGACCTATTCAAAATAAGCAAGAAATTTGAATTCAATAAGCAAACACCCAAACAAATTGAAGAAATTCAATAATGAATTGAATAAAGGAACCATAAGCAGCAATGGAATAGACGTGGCCGCAACCTTGAAATTAGGGACACCATTGATGGCATCGATGATACCAGAGTAATCAAAAGACATTGATGAAATGAGTGACAAATTTCTTTTAACCTTTCAAACAATGAGGGTTCATGGTTTTAGATAGTAGGTGAGAGAGGGTTTTGGGAGTTTTTTGTTATCAACATAATAAGGGCTTAGTGAAATTTTAGGTGAACATGATAAGTGTAAGACAGAGAGCGGGCTTGGAAAAAATTAGGGGGAAAGCGTAAAAATTTTAGGTGCACGCTTATAAATTTTTGGGGAAAAATTTTTGGGTTGATGGTTTTTAGGGCAACACTTTTAATAATTTTTTATTTATAAGATTTTTTATTTAAAAATATTATTTTATTTCTTAAATTATTTAGTATTCAATTAAAATTTTAAGCCTATATAATAATATTATAATCTATTTAACTATTTTAAAGAATTTAATTATGTAATGTTGAAATTTGGTATTTAATTATATGATTGATTTTTTATTTTATATTATTTTTAGTATTGGAATCACCTTTAAATGTATTATTTTTGTTGGATTTTTTTAATAAGTTATACTTATTTGCAACGTTTCATCAATAATAATAATGTAACATTTCTATTCTAATGTTGCAATAGATACAATATAGTGTAATATTAATAAAGATATGTTGTATTATAATTTAATTTTACACTTTTTATTGTATTTGCTTCAATATTTTACATAAAATGTTGCGTAAGATCCAAATTTTCATATTAAAATAATAATTTTTATAACAACACTTTGATTTTGTGCTGTTGAAAGCCATTTATGATGTAGTGATTTCAACTCTCATTCCATCACCCAAATCCTTAATCAAACAAATTGGTAATCAAGCGATCGTTTATAATAAATCAATCAATTCAATTAAGCAAATAAGAGGCATAATCAAAAGACCCAAATAATAAATTTCATATAATGACTTTCTCATACAAATCCCTAGACAAAGGAAATGTAGCGCATAATAGCTAAATCAATCATCAAAATATCATTAATAATCATCATGTTTGATCTCTCACAATAAAAACTCAATAGAAAACATTAAATTATAAAGATGAGAAATAAACCTTAAAAGATTTCAAACAGAAAATTCCTCAATCTCTTGAAGATTCCAGCTCAAAAACTCCTTTTACAAGTTAAATTGATGAAGAAATTTCTAAAACTGAGTTAATATAGTGGAAAAATTGGCAAATCTTGGTCTAAACCCTTAAAGAGGTAAAGATCTAGCTCTGAACACTCTTTTCAGATACAAAACATCCCTAAAACAGAGTAAAATCTGCATTCTATACATGCCAGACTCGATTGGTTTGCACAGGCTAAACAGATATGCACGACCCGTGCAAACCTTTCACACCTATGTAGATACTAAAATATCACCTAGAGATGCACACGGCTAAACAGTCTGTGCATGACCAAATTGAAGTTCTGCATGGCCCGTGCAGATGCTGCTTTTCTAAATAGTGAGGCGTATGGCCTGGACACCATATGCATGGGCAAAACACCATTTTGCACGGCCCGTGCATATGCCTTAGCACTTGAATCCTCCAAAAAATTGCTTAGTTGTTCTCACATGCTTAGGAATTTCATCTTTTGCTTCAGAAACCTTAATTTTGCACCCATTCCTATAATCATTTAAACAACACTTAAACAAATGGATCAAATGCAAATTTAGGAGATAAATGGGGTGGGAGAGAAATATAGAAAATTATGTCCAGAACAACTTCCCCACACTTAAGCCTTTGCTTGTCCTCAAGCAAAACAAAACCTTAACAATGTATTGAAAAATAAACTCTCTCAATTTAAGTCACATAATGTAACATCCTGAAAATTTCGACTTAGGATCATGAGCTACTGAAGTACCATATGTTGTAACTTCAAAGCACCGATCAAATTAAATGAGAAATTATATCTGAATGGGATGATCGCCCGTAATATGATCAAATTTAAATATACGATACAAGAAAATTGAGCGATTCAACAAATAAGCATCTGAAAAAAATTGAGTTGTGACATACGTAAAATTTTATCGATATGTTAAGAAAATTTGGAAATATAAATACTTGGGTGTTTAGAAATTTGATTATATATATATATATATATATATATACACACACACACATTTTATGTCCATATGAGTACACATGGAAATAATGAACAATACATGTGATTACTGAGGGTGTATGATAATAATAAAATAAAATAAATTAATAATAAAGAATAATAAAATTAATTTGACAAGTTAATTAAAAAATAAATTAATAAAATTCCAATAATTGTAATGATGAGATTCTTACATCATCATTTGTGTGTAAGATTAAAAAAAAAAACTTAATTTATAAGTTAAAAGGAAATCACTACATGGGTGCCAAGTGCCAAAATTGACAAGAAATGATCACGATTAATATTTAATTCATATTTCACTGCTACAAATAATGTAGTAATACAATCAATTGTAATCATTTTGTTAGTGACATATATTATGGGGGAATTATCCAAAATTTAATAGTTTTATTAAACTAGCCAAATTAATTAACCTAAAGTTAAGGTGAACTAAAGTCTTAAATCATGTAATTAACATCTAAATTAATCACACATGAATACCTTCTATCAACCATCATTATCATAAGTTATTATTATTTATTATTATTATTATTATTACTATTTACAAATAAGGACAAAAAGGTTATGGATTTTTTAAAATCATCTAAAATGAGCAATATATAAGGAGACTTAAAGCAAAAACACAACTTCTTCTCCCCCTTTTCTTCAAAAAACTCGGTAGTCCCTTCCCCTCCCTCCCTCTCTCACATTTTCTACACCCAAAACACAAAACTCATTTATTCTTTAAAATTACTAAAAACCAAACAAAGAAAAGGGTAAAAGGAAAGGAGAAATGGGTTAGAGAAATCAAGAAAAATAAAGGTAAAAACTCTACCAAATAACTACTCTATTCTTTTACTTTGATCTAAGAATAAATAATAAAGTATCTTCATAATTCTACAAGGAAAACTTAAAAAGTTGAAATCAAAAGGGTTCTTGAAGGATCAAATCCTAGCACATTGGAAACTTAAGGTAAATCTCCAAAACTCTTTAAATACTTAACATGCATTGTGTGATTCTCATAAAAATAGAGTTTTGATTTAATATGAGCACATACATGTAAGGATTGAAAGATGAAATACCTCTTTGATGAGGAAAAAAATTGACATGCAATTTTTAAAATTTTAAGATAGTATGAAGTTTTTTAAAAAATTTTATAATAAAAGTTTATGTTAATTTTGAAATAGAAATAAAAGATTTTATTTAGACTCATTTATATTTCAAAATAATTGATGGAAATAATTAAATTAAGAGGCTTTACCAAGATAAAAAAAATTATTTTCTAGCATATTTTCTTCTTTTTTTTCTCTTTCTATTCACAAAAGTTAGTATTTTGTAATTTTTTTTAAAAAATAAATGTTATTGATTAAAAATGTTAAAATTCTGTGATTTGTGAGGCTTAAAAGTGGATATTTTAAGGTATGAATTTGCAATATGTCAAGCATAATGAGGTTAAAAGAAATAATTACATTTTAAGACCAAAGTCTTAAAAAAGACCACAAATAAATCATTTAGCTACATGTGCATAACTAATATAAGACATGATATGAGAATTGATACTAGCAAAATAATACACCAATTGAAAACGGATCACCGAAATGGAACGGAAGGACGAAATACGAGTCGAATAAAAATCAAGTACACAAGGTGAGTGCATACTAGCCTTTATAAATAAATAAATGGCCTATATTATCATTTTCGTTGTAATCCCAAATTCATTTCCTTGTATTCATTTCTTGATTTTTTTTGTATTGTAGTTCCTATTCCAAAGATGTATATTAGCCCTTTATATCACCACCGCGACGAATCGGTGGGTCTATGAAAGAAAATAACGTAAAATTGAATACATAAATAATAATTTGGATGATATGTAAATTATCGAACTAAGATAAAATCTCAAATATAGTCATAGACATAGTAATTACTAATAGGCAAGTAAACTGTAAAAATAGTAAAAATTGGAACTATAGTCGCCCAATCGATCTAACATCGATATGGTATTGGAAATCTAAAATGGTGATGAAAGAATTTACATATAGATGGAAACGAGGGCTATAAAAATAGTAGTCCTACGTAAAAGACTTCTAAAGTAATGGAATGTCAAGGCAAAAATGCCTATCAAATGATACTGAAATTATCGATTATATAGTACAAACCTTAAGATAGAATTAAGACAAATTTAATAAATTGAAAAATATATAATGTAAGAATATGATGTAAATAGGGTACCTTTGGGAATTTAAATACTTAATAACATGATATCATAAATATAAAATATAAGCATAAGAGTTATTTATAACTTTTGGTTCGATTGGAAAGAGGTTTTATAAAACTAAA
>CAOJBK012731995.1:0-13608 GCA_948294925.1 Codiaeum variegatum | reverse complement strand
ATCCCATTTTTTTGAATTTTTTAAATACTAGTACAATCATCATAGTAACACCCTTGCTATCTGCTCAAACAGACATAAGCCATGACATGTGAAGTCATTTAGGAGTTCAGATGTCATGTGTTTATATAATCATAGGCATCTGGTTAATTATTTAACGGGTTCAAACGTCAAATCGTAACTTTTGTAAGTTGAGACACCAAATTGTTTATTTTTGTCAAGTTCAACACTAAAATTGTAATTATCTCATTATTTTTATGTATTCTAAACTAACAAATTGCATAAATAAAGAGTTAAATTAAAATTATAATAAAATATAAAATTTTTAAAAGTATAATTGGAAGAATAAAAATATAAATCTCTTCAAAATAGAAAATTTGAATAGAAGCATTCTATTGAGATCCTCCAATCCATTTTTTGAGATCCTCCTCCAATCCATCTTTTTGTCAAAACACCTGTAATTTCAAATTCAATTAAAATCCACCCTTCTTACCTTTTGAAGTTGTAATCAAATACGTTAGAAATAATTGAGAATTGGAGAATTATACTTGAAATAATAAAAAATAAGTATATTAATTGAAGAATTGAGATCAAATTTGTCTTTTATTTTTTTTTTCCTTTGAATGCATTGAATAAGTTATCCCACAGCGAAAGCAATAACTGAAATAAAATTATTATGAATTTTTATAGGGTTTCTTTGTTAGAAATTAAGGAAAGGTTACACATTTTTAATTTCTTTTTACCTGTTGATGTAATTATTGGAAATTGAATTTCATTTTATTTTTTTTCTTGTAGAAAACCAATTAATAGTTAGTAAATTAATGAAAAGTCAGCATTTTTTAATTTCTCATTTTAGCCATTGATAGGAATATGGTCAGTGAATTAGTTTTAAAATTTTTTTTTTTATATATATTAATTGAAATGAAAGTGAATCAATTAAATCATTTAATATGAACACTTTTAAATTACGGAGCCCTAGATAAAGGCCTTACTGGCCCATAATTAAGGCGGGCCTTGCAAGTCTGTACTTGTAGCTGAAAAAATTTATTAGAAATGACATTTAAAATTGATGTAGCCATAGCAATGAATTCTAAGAAAAAGAAAGTTAGAGGATTAATATACATAGATTCCCTTATCAGTTGGGCGAAATGGTAGAAAGAAAGACTGAAGTCTTTATGACTTAGAAAATTATTATCTTCGATTTCTAGATGTTCACAATTTGTCAAAAGCATTCATTGATTTCTACGTCATGACAAACTATGATAAGTCTTACATCTCAAAGTACACATAAAAAGTCAGGGGTAATAACGTGAGTTTGTAATTTCAAATCATTGTTGGTACCACGATATGATATTGATTTCCAAACTTCAAATTCGTTATCTCCTTACTTTTCCAACAATATAAAGTAATTTCATTCTTTACGAAATCTATTCATTCAAACTATTACTGAGAAAATTCTTCAAAAGTGGATAACAAAATATAAAATATAACAAATTTCATCTATTACCCTTTTTTTTTTTTATAATAAAAATGGAGGTTAGATATCAATTGATGCATCCAAACATTTTAATTATATTGACATCTCCATAATATCTCCTTCGCTTACTTGACCTCGTAGAATAAATTAAAATGAAAAATAGATACAAAACAAGACTACGGGAGAGATTTACATAAATGTATAGCTCTCTAAAAGAGAAATCATCATAAAATAAAGAAGAATACAAATTCGAGCATGCAAACCAACTAAAATAATCATCCTGTCTACAACTATAAGAAGTAAGATTATCAGTGACTCTATTACCTTTTTTATAAATATGATAGACAACAAAATCAATGGAGATAATTAAGGAGAGACAATTAGACCATAAGTGCTAGCATTCCCACGGGACATCAGAAGACTTTTGTTTGAACAAATTCACAACATATATTGAGTGACACTCAAGTTAAATTTTAGACCATCTACGCTCTTTAGCTTTAACGTAGCATGCAAAGTAGCTTGTAATTTAGCCTAAAA
Source organism: Codiaeum variegatum (assembly GCA_948294925.1). Taxonomy (NCBI): domain Eukaryota; kingdom Viridiplantae; phylum Streptophyta; class Magnoliopsida; order Malpighiales; family Euphorbiaceae; genus Codiaeum; species Codiaeum variegatum. The sequence goes on along the minus strand of CAOJBK012731995.1, from coordinate 11,597 downwards.
AGCAAAAGAAGACTAAAAATGAAAAGTAAAGACGCCAAGACAAAAGCCCCTGGCATTTTTGAATACACCTCTAGCACCAGAGGGACCGGGAGCCCCAGTAGCAGAACATCAGTATTGATCTTTACCCACCCTAAAGGAGGAGGTTGCAAATAATAGAAAGAATATTTGGAGCCTTTTTTGGATTCCCCTTAATTCCAAGATTATGAAAAAGTTGCAGCTTATATTGAGTGCTATGGATAGTGCCCAAACTAAAATAATTTGCCTCTCTAAATAATTTCCACAAGTGTCTCAAAACTGAGCTAATTTCAATAGGCTTCCCATTAAAAATATAATTGTTACTAGTATGCCAAAGGAGCCAAAAAGTGTTAACAACAACAATGTTCCAAAGAATTTTAACTTGAGAGCTAAGCGATACAGTCATGGCTTGCCTAATTAAATCAAGAATTCTAGCATTTAAATTAATCAAAATGCCAAACAAAGAAGACAAAGGATGCCATACCTCTCTAGAAAATTTGCAGCCAATGACTAAGTCCAAGCAAATTTCCTTCGAATCACCACAAAGAGCACAACGAGAGGCAAGATTGAAACCTTTATTTTAAAGAATATCATCAGTGGCCAATGAATTAAAAATAGATCTCCATCAAGTAAAAGAACGGGCTGGAGGAATAAAAGAGCGCCAAATAAACTTACACCAATCAACTAATAACATATCACCATGTAAAAAGTGTAAAAATCTTTATTACTCAATTTTTTAGTGAGAGTTGTTGTCCAAAGAAAACGGTCGGTAGGTTCATGGAGAAATCGAACCTACTGTACACAGTAGAAATTGAAGCAGGGAGAGGGAACAAGGACTAGCCAGTGTCAAACCAGTATTACTGCAATGGAGAGAAAAGAGTGAGTTGCATTGCTAGTTCCAGGTTCAACCGTTCAGCTACCCAACGCCCTGTCCATAAATTTTCACGAGAGTTCTGTCTAAAGAAACAAGCAATGTCAGCTCTGATAATAGTAAAAATGGCCCTCATAGAACTCCAAACCGAAGACCTGAAATATGAAAATTTTGGCAGCCCCAAAGGAGAGAGCATCCTCTTGGGAAATATAGAAGTTGCAAAAGACTCATTTGTCAACAAGGACCAAACAAGAGTAGATAACATAGCATTATTCAAAGAAAATAGATTTTTAAGATTAATGCCCTCTTCTTTAAATGATTTAAAGCATTCCTTTTGATACAGTCCTGCATTAGTGTGGTTCGACACCAACTAGGGGTTCGGGATTACTTTGAGCCTTGCAAGTGTGCAGGTCACTCCCCGAACCCTCCAAACCTTCAGAGATCTAGCCTGTTAGCCTTCGGGGTTCGGGCGTCTGACAGACAGACTAACTACATCAGTTAACAGCCCTCCGGTCATGTCACAATCCCATCAAGGGTACCATGCAGACTACCCAAAGCAAACACATGTCCTATCTACAGGGGGCTCAAATGGACACGTGTACCAGCCACAGAGGCTTAGCCCTATAAATACCCCTTAAAGCGCTTCATCTAGGTACGACTTCACATACACACTAAAAGCCACACAATCCATTTCTAAGAGTTTTCTCTTAATTCCTCTACAATAATTGATTTGACCGTCGGAGGGTTTACGCTAGATAGCCGTCCGGCCACCCTTGACTGTTTCATTGTCTTACAGATAGACTCAATCTAACCAGATGAGTTTCATTTAGACTCTGTGGAAGCACACCACAGATCACCTTCTAAAGCACCGTGACAAACTTTCTATTAAAAATATATCTAGTCCAAATAATGTTTTGAATGGCTTTCTCCATGCAATGAATTAAACTACGAGGCCAGAGATACATCTAAAAAGAGAGTAAAAAGGAGCTATTAATGATTGAATTAACCAAAGTAAGAACCTTTCCAACCGACAAACTTGCTATGAATTTTGTCAGCTATCTGTTTTAGTATTTATCTCCAAACCCTAATAAGCAATAAGCGGGCTTAAAATACTACCCAAGATTTAATTTAATAATAAATGCATATTCTCCTAATTTCTCCTTTTCTATATATATATATATATATATAACTTACAACTCAAAGACAAAAATAAGAAATATGTATTCAAACTATTTAATTATAGTAACAAGATTAAAATTATTCCAATAATTTATTATACCACAAAAACTTCATTCTTTTACATTTGGTATAATGAATTCCAACAAATTTTAATTAATTTATTTGCAAATTTAAATTCATGTATTTGGTTTAAATGAAAATTTAACTTTATTTGGTTGAATTTCATTGAAAATTTTATTTTTAAATGAATTCTAAATAAAATTCATTTAAAATTTTCAATTTTTTATAATTAGTTTAGTAGTGATTAATTCTAATAAAATAATAAATTAAAATTTCAAATACATTTTATTTAGAATTCATTTGCAAATGAATTGCTCAATAAAATTGAACCTGATGGGAGGAATACTAATAAAAAATTGATGGGAGGAAGCCCAATCAATGAAGTGAACCTTTGAAACTGTGGGTCTTTGAGTCTGGCAGTTCTTGATAATGGGTCTGCAATCAAAGAAGCATAGGCAGAAGGGCCAGGAAAAACCTCAGACACTCAAGTCAATTATGGACTTTAATGAAGAAGTTTTAAGGTTCTATAAATCAATAGAACAATAGAGAGGATAATACTAAGTGTAGAATGGAGAAGATGAAGAAGAAAAGAAGAAGGTCCTTTATCAGTAGGCATAAGAGGCCTATAACAAGCCTCCTACGTACAGATGAGCTATTGATCAGATGGTCTTGAGGTTTCCTTGGAGGATAAGGTTACCATTGGATGACAATTTGTGTCAGGTGATGATGCGACACTTGGTAGTTGGCTAAAAGGAGGAATATCCTTTCATGATTTAGGGACCTTAGGTGGATCGTCTCTGACACGGGCGTGCTGTGGTGGGATGAGATGCCGTACCTCCGTACTAAGATAGTTATGCTAATTTGTCATGTTTTTTGATGGATGACTTCTAGCTCTGGATTCCCAAATGTGGTATGTATGGATTGTGTGGTCTAGATGTTGTTTGATCTATCCAAGGGGCAACTACCTCTTAGTTTATATTTTATCTAGGCTTTTTATTTGCGTCCGTGAGCCCTGGCCATGTTCGAATCTCTATATGGGCCTATACCCATTCCTAATGAGGCTTGTTATGGGCTTGGGCTTATGACCTATATTTCGAACCCCTATCAGTGGGTTCCCATTTTTCCAAGAGGGTTCATTTGTAAATAAGTCATCCTTGTTGGAAATAGCTAGTCATTCTTTAGTTTGGAAAATTTCACGCGGGTCCTGGTATGTCTGTTGCTTAGATGCTTTAGTCTACTTGTTATATGTCTTTTCATCTATTTCTCAAGCATTGTAATGGTCTGAATGGTTGCGTGTCCCCTTTAATTGCATAGCAGTCATTTTTATTTCCCCAAGTACAATTATAGGGAGTAATCATTGTCTTAATCTCAAGATTTGAATTTTGAAACGGCCATTAGGCACTTAGAGGGGTTATGTTCTATTATGACAAGTGTCTAACTATTTTAAAACCTTCTTACGCCTATGAATACCCTTGATTCTCCTTATTATTTACTTTGTCTCACCATCTTGTTGTCACTTTGCCAAAATTCAGCCAAAGCATTCTTTCTTCTTCCTTTCTGCAAAATTCCTCTTATTTTTCTAGAAAACTTCATAGCTGTTTACAAGGCCCCAAGGCTCAAACCAAAAAAGAGAAAATTCTAGGACCAAGTTGAAAAGAGGCCCAAAGAAGAAGAAAATGTTGATGTTGAGGTGCAAACTATTAAAAGGAAGCCATGAAATCTAAAAAAGCTCCTCCTGCTAGGGCTGCTTTTGATAATGGTGATAGATATAAAACCACGATGTTGAACCCTACCTGGATATTTCCCTTGCACCTTCTAACAACTGGTAACTTTTTAAGGCCAGTCATACCAATATGTTTCATAATCCACCTTTTGCCCTTCATCTACCCAAAGAAGAATAAAGGGTGTATACCTCACTTCCTCAGTAGCAGATGCCCAAGGACAATGGGCATCTTGTGATCATCCTAGAGCATATGAAAAATAGACTACTATTTCCTCCATCCTTGTTATTCATGGACTGCTTCAAGAGGTTCAAATTGAACCCCCTTATGGTTACCACCAACACCATTTTAGACATGCACTATTTTGAGGTGCTATGTTATGCATTGGGATGTTTTAATGTCTGAGCCTTTATGTTCCAGACGTTCTTCAAGTTTTCTCCCTGTAATGAATCATCAAGGATATACATGTTAGTCCGATGCTAGAAGAGGGATATGTTTAGGGTGAAGCCAGAGCGAATGCCTAACTAGAGGGGCACTTTTGCGACCATCTAGTTCATATTAGAGACCAATCATCTGGAAAGAGGGTTCGGGTTCCTAAGGGCCTTTCAACACTCCTAATAAGAAGTTAGAGATACACACTTTTGACTGGCTGAAAAACATGAGCGGAGACCAGGAGTCATATGAATCTCATTATCTGTTCATTAAGTCACTTATCGGCAACCGCTCCACTATGACCAGAAGCAACTACTGGAGGCTAGTTTCTTGAATCATCTGAATAAGTCTCCTTCCTATATGGAGACATTGTAAAGTATTTATCATGAGTTACTTGCCCTCTTACTCATTCATTTTCTTTGATAACCACTTATTTCAATTTTTCTAAGTACTTTCTTCAATTTTGCAGTCAAGGTAGGGAATGAGCCAAAGTGGTGCAAGGATTTCCTGGACTGCATCCCTACTATAATTTGTGCTCCTGTCTTACATCCGAGCGTTCCTATTTCTATCAGAGATTTTACAACAGAGAGATTGAGGCTATAAAATAGGGAAGAAGTCTAGCGCTTCCTTACCTCAACACCTAGTGAGGGCCTTTTATCTCACCATCTACTGCTTATCTGAAAATGAAGAGGTGGTTGAAGAAAGCTACTATCTTACTGAGAGGGTGGGAATATAAGCCCTGGAGACTTTTCTTACTCCATTTCTAAAAACTAAGGCGGAGCTAGTGACCAATGCTGAACGGATGGTGGCTGCCACTCAACCTTCCAAGCCTACTACTATCCTAGTCCCATCCAGCATTGCTCTTGTTCCCTCCTCCTAGGCCTCTACTCATCTTTTCCTTTTGGGGGCTAAAATTAAATATGCCTACAGGTCCTGGAGTGGGTTCATCAAATGGCCTCCCTTTTGAATTCAAGGAAACCAGTAAGTATGAGAATGAGGGACTATGTGGAAACTGTCTGGACATCTCATAACCGTGATGAGTTCTGGAGGTCCTTGGATTTTTTTATAAAGGGGGTAGTAATTTGTATAGATTGGAAGAAGAGTGTACCCCGTGCAACTAGCTTATTACGGACGTACATATAAATTCCCTTGAAAAGCCTCCGTCCACTATGAGGTTTAAATCGCCCATTGGTGATATACCTTTTCCCCCACCTTAGGTGAAGCTCGGAAGACCCCTTCCCCCCCACAAATTTAACAATCTCTTCATTTGAAGGAAAGATTTATGCATTTATCTCATTCTCAAGCAAGTTAGTGCATTCAAAAATTTATTAGCTTGAGTTTTCATTAAAGTTTTTTCTTATCAAAATTCCTACTTGCATCTAAGTCTTGATCCATATAGAAATTTTTATAATAAAAAGTTTGTATTTATATTTCTTTGCATCTTGTATTCAAAGGTTGTAAAGGTTTTAAGCACCTAAGGGAAAAGCTTGTGTTTGAGTTTTGGGGTGTCATAGCTGCCTAGTGTAGAAGTTTGTGAGATTCACTTACTTCTGATAGTAGATGAATAGGTTTTCAGAGGCCTAAGGAGAAATTCTGAGGGTGTTAGGGAAGAATTAATTGAGGTTAGAGTGTATAGAAGAAAACACGTGTAAAGTTTTCTCTAGATAGATTTGAATAGAGTTGATATAGTGAAATAATCAAGATGTGATCCTTAGAGACTGGATGTAGGCATTAGTGACTTACTAGTATAAATTTATGTGTCTACTTTATACTTTTGTTGCTACATACATTCTCTTAGTTTTGAATTCAGTTGATATTGCATTTGAATGATACTTGAGATCATAAGAAAATTAAGAACTGATTATTCACTAAGCTACAAGCTTCTAATCATATTAGCTAATTAATTGATAAGCTTATCAATTGAGAAATTAACTGGATTCAACTTGATAATTAAACAGTTAGTTTCAGAAAACTAATAGAAGAATTTGGTATAGCTTTAAAGTGATCAAACTTGATAAATTCAATCCTCAGATGTGAACTAATAAGTTAACTTAATATCTAAAAAGGGCACTGTGTTAATCAGTTGAAAAAGAGTCTAATTTACCCTCCTCTTAGATATATAATCTATACTTTCATTTGGTATGAGTGGAGGTCTCTGCTAATTTAAGGCGTAATATCCTTGAGTAAAGATCCACTAATAGATGGTTAGGTTAGAGATCCATTACTATTGCCTGAAGAATAATCGGTTAACATACCACCTTTATTTACTAAAACTCAGTATGTGTACTAGAAAAATAAATGACATATTTTATTCAGGCTATTGATTTCAATACTTGGACTATTATATGTAATGATCCAAACATTCCAACCAAAATGATTGAAGGAGCAGTGGTTAATAAACTTGAATTAGAATATGTGGAAACTATCTGAACTTAAATAGCCTAAAATGCTAAAGTTATGAATATCTTGCATTGTGCTTTAACCCCTTTTGAATTCAATCTTGTTGCAAGTTATAAGACAACTAAACAAATATTGGATAAGCTTAGAAACACATATGAAGAAACCAAAGTAGTTAAATATGAAAAGATCAATGTTCTCTTGAGAGACTGTGAGACATTTGAGATGCAACATCCCAAGAGCATATCTGAGATGAATGCCAGGTTTACATATATTATAAATCAACTACGTGCCTTGTGTTGTTAAATGCTTGAGCACAATCAGATTCATATGATTCTGAGATCCCTTCCTAATGAGTGGGACTAAAAAATAAATGTGCTTATGGATAGAGATGATCTTACTCTTGTTAACTTATTGGATCACTACTCTCCTTTGAAATGATCCTTATTAAAAGGAATGAAGTCAAAATAAAGAAAGGAATTTCTCTAGCTACCGAGGAAGATTCAAAGTCATCTAAAAATGAAGATATGGAAGCATTGTCTAGAAAAATGAAAAGATTCATGAAGAAGAGATGAAAAGAATTCATCCAAAACTGAATATAGCAAAAAGAGACATCTGAACCTATCTGCTATGAGTGTAACAAGCCAGGGCATATCAAGCCTAATAGCCTAAAGCTAAAGAATCAAAAGAAAGACAAGGGAGAAATACTGGTCACTTGGAGTGACAATGAAGCCTCAGACACTTCTCACACAAAATCAGATCATGATGAAAAGGTGAATCTCAGCCTAGTTGCCAGTTCTGCTAAAGATCTACTCAAAGAAGAGACATAAGAGGTAAGTGATTCTGACTATGAAAATAGCATTGAGCATACATTCAATGAACTTTATGATGAGTACAAAGTACTAAGAAAGCTTTCCTAAAATTAAAAGCTAACTTTAATGAATTAGAAGTTGAGAAAGCTATCCTAAAGGATTTAAATAATGAATTGCATGTTAAATGCATGAAACATGAGTTTCTGTTAGGAAAACTATATAAGTTAGAAAATGATCTAACTAGATGTATGTTTTAGAATATTAGTTTGATTAAATCCAATGATAGACTGTTTAATGAAAACATTAACTTGGGAGAGATTCTAGAGTATAACAGTTCATTGATGACAAAGCTTAAGAATGAAAGGGAAGATTTCTCCAAAGATTTTGAAAAGCAAAAAGCTGTTATGGAATAATTAGTGGTTAGATCTTCTAATATTGCATATGCATCTAATAGTAAGAAACTAAATAGTCATGTTTTCATATATTGTCATAAACTTGGACATCTGTCTATGAAATGCAATAAAATGACTTTCTATGTTTAAAGAGGTGAGCTCCAAAAGGAACCGAGATTGTTAATCTAAAAGGTACCTAAATCTGAATGATTTTATACAGGAGTGTTTGAGAAGTATAAAGAAATTAGATGACTAGCATATCGATAGTGGCTGGTCATAACACATGACAGAGGACCGTAAGAAGTTCTTAATGCTAAAAGAAATAATTTTAGGATACATGAATATAGAGATAAAAGGAAAAATGAGATTGTTTGAATAGGAACCATTAAATCTAAGACTCATATCCATAAAGTTTCACTAGTCAATGGTAAGGTATAATCTTCTGAGTGTGAGTCAACTTTGTGACAAAAATAAGAGGGTCATATTTGAAGCTACCTATGTTAAAGTCCAATCTACACTTGTTGGAAGAACTATCTTTATTGGCCGATATATTGGTAATGTATATGTTGTTAATTTAAATGATTAGAACATCATTATGGAATGATTGCATCTGTACTTTGGTTCTACTCTGAGGAAGGTGAATTAAAAAAGCTCAAATACATGGAGAAGTCATCTTCTAGCATATGTTACCAAATATCTGTGTCATGTTCAAGTTAACCAAAGAATGATCCCTAATACACCAATTAAGAAGTAGTAAAATTGGGAAAATTCATAAACAGGAAAAGAAGACAAACCTCAAAGGTTGGGAGATGTCCATCTGAGGAATGGACAGCTAGTGGAGGAGGAGGGGTTGATTCCTTCATTACTTGCTGAATTAGCACATTCTGCAGGTAGAAAGTGTCATCCTCCTCTACAGAGGAAGATCTTACAGTGGAAGGAGAGTCCTCAGGCTGTGTATAGACCTCTCCATCTCTTGAGTCAACTATTTCCCAAAAGGCAAAAAAATCACAAAGGCAATTCCTCAAGGAAATAATAGTTTACAATATTGAAATCATAAGAAGATGAAAACACTTAATGGAATCAGTAACTGGCTATGAACCCCTTTCCTCAGAGTCCTCATACTCCTCAGAACAATCTACACCCTTCACAATAACAAGATCTAATTGCTTTTCTTTCTTGGCTAGTGTTGGGGATGTCTTTCTTCTCGAAGAAGATCAAGGAGGAACTATGGTCTTAGCTTATTTTTGCTATATTTTTCTCTTCTTGGGAACCAAAGTTTGCTTTCCTTTACTGGAACTAGAAGATGGTTCTAGGTGCCTTTGGGGAAGCAACTCTGATATTATCATCTTCTTCTGCTAACACAAAATAAAACAATAATCAATTCCAAAAAAAGAGAAGTATAAGAAATTAAAAGCAAAGTAAGATTCTTTATCTGGTGATTCTGGTGCTAACTCTACAAATATGGTGTGCTGGGTACTCCACCAATGGGTGTAACTATCCTCATCTTGCTTTCTCACAAAAGTCACATGGAAAGAAAGCTTAAGCAATACAGGCTCAATATTGACAATATCATCCTTAGAATACTTTGTTGTATCTTTACCATACAAATAGATGATGGAAGTATCAATAGCATTAGGAGGAATAATAGTAGAAGGATCGACCTGGTGGCTGTAGAGAAAAGGCATGTAAAACTTGAAGCCTAAGGGGGTGCAAGACATGCCTCCCCGAGGACTAAAAGCATTCTTAGCACCATTGATCAATGGTCTTGTTGAAGTGGCTTTACAGAAAATCTATTTTTGAATTACACCTTTGTAGGAAGCAAAGAATCCTATCCATCTAAGCTCGTCTTAACAATATCTAAAAGGGGACAATTTCTCTTTCTCTCTTTGATTTGGACTAAGAAAAAAAATTTCACCTCTTCTGCTTCCCAAGAAATCTCTCGCCTCAACAAATCTACCCCGATATTAGAAATAGAAGAAAAAGGAGGCGGGGAAGGAAAATCACCCAACTTTGAGAAATATGCCAACATCAAACACTAGAGGATCCCCATACTCCTATTCATGAACCTCACTAGGTTATCACTAACACACCTCCTCATATGGGCATACAGATTGCCTGGGAGGATATTCCTAAGTGTATAATTATCACCGTGATCTAGAGCCTGTGAAAATGGTACATATTCAACACTAAGCCTCCTTGAGGTGGGGCAAAAAATATGTCTTCATAACAGTACCCATAGGAAAGCTACATGTTCTTTAGAGTCTGAAGCATCCTCTCTATTAACATAAGCAGATATAACACTATCGTATGAATCAAAGCTCCTAGAATTAAAATACACTTCAGGGAACCGCCTATCATCGACTAAACAAATAATATATCTACACAAAATAGGCAACCCAGTGATAATGGCCATTTATACTTAGTTTTTAATTCATTTCTTGGCCATTATCTTAGTCCAATTGCATTTTATCTATTTGTTTAAGTGTATTTTTAGCCTATATTTGCTTAATCATCGATCCAGAGGTAAATGGAGTGAAACATTGGAAAAGGGAGCGAAAATGGAGCCAAAATAGAGGAAAAATGGGGAATATGACACCTCATGGCCTATGGTCACGGGTGTGAGGATTGCCCGTAACCCAGCAAACAAAATGTAATTTCAGTCTAGTGAGCAACAAGTGGCTCACGGGCAATCTTCACGGCTATGAGAATTGTTTGTGACCACTCTATAGCTCACTGTTTCTTAAGGGATTTCATAGGCTAGTCTCATAGGCAATGTTAACGCCCATGACCATTGCCCATGACCTCCAATTTTCCAGCATTATAAAAGCCAGAAAGTTACAGAAAGATGGGGACTTTTGACTGTTTGAGTTTTCTTAGGTTAAAACCCTAGGAGAGCTATTTTTCTTAGGGAAACACATTGAGATTCAAGGTTCAAGAGAGATTATGAGATCAAGATCAATATTTCATCAACCTTTCTTTAAGATTCAACAAGGATAGATAGGGTTTAGGTATAGATGTTAAGAAATCATATGGAATTCTTAACTCTTTTCTCCTTCTCTTTTATTTTACGTTATAATCTTGTGGTAGTTATGAACTAAACTTATCTACTCTACTTAGATTAGATGAGTATTTGATATTTATATGAATTAATTAACTCTTTTCTTCAATGAATGTTTAGGTTTTCTTCAAGTATTGATTTTGATTAATATTGATACACTTTTCATCTTCAATGTATGCTTGTTGATGATTATTGTTGCCTATTCTTTGCTAGAGGTAGAAAGTTTAGGTTTTGAATACTCAAAATCAATTTGGTTTACTATGCTTGCTAGAGATAGAAGTATGGATGTTTAGGGTTATGTTTTATTTCACTTGCTCTTAATACTGTTCCTACTTGATTAGTTATGAGAAGAAATTCCCAACCCTTACTTAGGAATTAGGGTTTGTTTTCTTGAGAAAGACTCAAACTTACTTCTTATGTGAAAACCCACTTGTTGATTATCTTGGATTTTCATTGAGTTATTGATTGTCCATTCAAAATAGTCAAATAAGAGTCAAAGTCTAGGTAGACGTTCTTTCATTAAATCTTGTCTTTGTGTTTATTTTATGGTAGCTGTCAATTAGTCAATTTTAGTTTAGTTTTTAATCATTATCCAAACAATCAATTGTGAGCTAGATGATCAGATTCTATTTATACTGTATTTAAGATGAAACTTGTATA
>CAOJBK012729064.1:0-13701 GCA_948294925.1 Codiaeum variegatum | reverse complement strand
TCGGCCACAACCCCTAAGATAGGTTAGAAATCAGATTACTTAGATAAGATGATCAAAGAATTGGAAAAAGGAAAACTTGTTTCTGAATTCCAATTTCGAAACACTCCACAAAAATATGATCAATCTACTTGAATGTTCCTTAAAGCATGTATTCTACACAAGAACACAAAGATAAAAGCAAAATAACCTTTAGGGTTTTATCATTCAAAATCTGTCCCAAAATAATTCAGCTAAGGCTTATTTATAGCCTTTACAAAAGAAACCTAATGAGGTTATAACTCATTAATGACAAGAGTTGACAAATCAAACTCACTAATCTGATTATATTAAAACTAATTAAATCCAGCCCATAACTAATGTGGCCCAATACAAACTTAATTAAGCTCATTAGTAACTTGAACCTGAATTAAATTGTAATGAACTAGAGCTGTACATACTCCAAAACTTGGGAGCCCTTGCAAGCCTTCACTAGCCGAATTCACTAAGTCTTGTAGATGATTGATTAAGGCTTGTAAAAGCTTCTTAGACCGAGACCTTGTTATAGGTCCTTGGGGCATGCTGATTGGACTAGAAACCTCTTGAACTTGATCTTTGCCTTCTTGATCTTTCTCATTTTCATGATGTTGAATCCTCTCCACTTGGTGTGTAGGATGATCCATAACTCCTTTAATGATCTTTATGTGAGGAAGGTGATCATTTTTTGAGTCTCACCTTGAGATTTTTTTTACTTACTTATCTTTGAACTTCTCCTTTACGTTAATGAACCCTTTAATCCTATTTACTTGTTATTTCAATCTAAGTCTTTTTATGGACATTTTTTATAGCGACTTGATGTATAGAATTGGTAGTAATTTATGTATCGATGAGGCAAACAAAAATATTAACATGTAAAATAATTATGATTAAAGGCGACTATTACCAACAAACAAAAAATGCCAAAAAAAGCATGTGTTTAGGGAGTGTAATTTTGCAACGCATGGGAGGGCCTTGAAGTTTACAATTGGGTATCTATGAAGTTGATATGAATAGCTTTGCAAGAATAGAAAGGCTGAACAGAGAAGCTATTCCATTCAATATCACAAATTATCATCACATTACAGCTGCTTTTATACTATGATCTGTAACTAACTACTACTAACTAATTGTAGAAAAGAAAATGAGCTGGCAGGTGCATTGTGCATGAAATCAGTTAGGAAATAGGGGATCACTACCAGGAGATAATTTACACTACACTAAGTTCCATTGATTCTTGAATGCACTCTAACACCCCCCCCTCCCTTCAAGATGGAGGCTGTAAGAAAAGCCCCATCTTAGATAGTAATCGAAAGTGTTCATTGAGTGAATGGGACTTGGTGAACAAATTAGTCAATTGACGAACAAAGGAAACATGTTAAGGTAGAACAAACCCTTCCTTTTATTTATTTCTAACAACATGGCAATCAATCTCTAAGTGCTTGGTTCTTTAGTTAAACATTAGGGTTTGTGTGATATATAAAGCAATTTGGTTATCATAATAAAGAGGTATAGGCAAAGAAGCTAGAACTTGAAGTTCCTATAACAAATAAGCAATATGCTACTGTTCACAACATTAAGTCATGCTCTTATACTCAACTTCTGCTGAAGACCTATAAACAATTACATGTTTCTTGGTTTTCCAATAAATGAGAGAAGAACCTAAGAAGACATAATAACCAGTCAAGGACTTTCTACTATCTTTGCAAGCAGCCCAGTCTGTATCACAATAGGAAAGCAAAAAGAATGAAGAATCAGTTGGAAAGAATAAGCACGTTTCTATAGTACCCTTGAGATACTTGACAACATTAAGAGCAACATTTAAATGATGCTCTCTAGATGAAGACATAAACTGACTTAGTTATTGTGTGACATAAGAAATGTCAAGCCTGGTTAGCTTCAAATAAAGTAATCTACCAACAAGCCTTCTATAAGACTCAACATCATCCAACAAGGAAGAACCTTCTGCTTGTAACTTGACAGTAGTGGAAATAGGCACTGCAGCAGGTTTACAAGCTGTAAAACCAACATCTTGCAACATATCTAAAATATCTTTCCATTGACTAAGATGAAGTCCTTTGGAAGAGTGCATCAGTTCAATACTAATGAAATATTTATCCACACCTAGGTCTTTGATAGTAAACTTAGCATGTAAAAAATCTTTAACATTCTAAACTTCAGTAATGTTATTACTGGCAATCAATACATCATCCTCATAAACTAATACTGCTAAGAACCCTATTGCAGTACTTTTCACAAATAAACAATAATCATAAGATGATTGAATCAATCCAAAATCTTGCAATGTTGTAGTAAATTCTTTATTCCACCGCCTAAATCCTTGCTTAAGGCCATATAATGAGCTTTTAAGCAAACAGACTTGGTTAGAAGAACAAGTATAGCCAGGAGGTGGCTTTATGAAAACCTCCTCATCTAAACAACCATGCAAAAAGCATTATTAATGTCAACTTGATGAATATACTACTTGGATGCTACTGCAACTGCTAAAAATAATCTTACAGTAACCATAATCTTGACCTTCTATTTGATTAAAGCCTTTAACTATAAGCCTTGCTTTGTACCTATCCACAGATCCATCTGTTTTATATTTCACCTTATATACCCACTTAGACCCAATGGCTTTCTTGTCTTTAGGTAAGGAAGTTAAAATCCAAGTACCATTAGTCTCCAAAACTTGTATTTCTTTCTGCATTGCTTCATCCCAATTTGGATCAACATGTGCTAGATGGTAAAAAGTGGGTTTATAAATAGTAGACACATTAGTAATAAAAGATAATTGTTCAAAATCTTTTATAGGAAAAGGTGTAGGTTGTAAGGGGTGAGAAGTACAAGATCCTGTAGTTACATCAGTGACATAATCTTGAAGCCAAATTGAAGGTTTCTTTGGTCTGTGACTATGTTTGATATGTGGAGGTGAAGATGTTATAATCTCACCTGAATTAGCAACATCATCATTAATAGGTGGATGAATAGAAGTTAATGGGAGTTCTAGATTAGAAGAAAGAGATTGTGTCATAGAAGAAGAAGAGGTAATTGGATCATCAGGCACATATAAAGGTAAAACAAGTATATCTGAGTCATTTGTAAAAAGGATATGGAGGAGAAGCAACATGATTCTTATAAGGTAAGATGTGTTCATAAAAAACTAAATCTCTAGACATAAGAAATTTTTGAGAAGTAAGATCATACAATTTGAAACCTTTATGTACCATGATATATCCCACAAAAGCACATCTATTTGCTCTCTTAGCCAATTTATCCTTATGGGGTACTATGTTGGTAGCATAACACTGACATCCAAACACTCTCATATTACTATAATCTAGTATTTCATTCATTAATAACTCAAAAGGAGTTTTCCAGCTTAAAACCTTAGTAGGAAGCTTATTAATAATTGTTGTAGCAATTAACACAACCTCTCCCCAAAACTTTTTAGGCAAACCATAGTGAAATAATAAACCTTTAGCAACTTCCAATAAATGTATGTGTTTCCTTTCTACTATACCATTATGTTATGGAGAGTAAACATAAGATTTTTTATGTATAGTTCCCTAGCAAGAAACTGCTTAGTTTCTTTATTGCAAAATTCTATACCATTATCACTTTTTAATGCTTTAGCTTGTTTACCAAATTGAGTTTGAGCCATAGCAAAAAAATGCTTAAGGTGAACCAAAGTTTGACCTTTGTTCTGCAACAAAAGGTCCAAGTAGTCCTAGAAAAATCATGTACAATGGTTAAAATGAAATGTGCTCCAATGATTGAAGGAATCCTATATAGCCCCCATAAATCTACATGTATGATCTCTAATGTTTTTGAGTTAGTAGTTTGACTAATAGGAAAAGGTAATCTATTTTGTTTAGACAAATGATAAGTATCACAAACATGCTATCATCTCTATCATCATCAGCTGAAATAGGTAAATGTGAAATTTTAGAAAATGAGGTGTGACTCGATCTGTTATGCAACAAAGTAATGGGTACAATATTATTTTGACTATGTACAGCTGGAACAACAACAAGACAAGTGTTATTATTCTTAAAAATAAAGATCATTATGATATACTGTTAGTACAAAGGATCTTTTATTACAAAATTCAAGAATGGTATCCATAGTGAAACAGGATTTGTCAATAATGTACAATCCTTGATGCTCTTTTCCAACAGCAATCACTTCATCAGTGACTAGGTCTTGAAATTCACAATGTGTGACATAAAAGGTAATTTTGATCAGTAAGTCATGTGTAATCTTACTTACAGAAAGCATATTGAAGGCAAAATCTGGTATATAATAAACTTAGTTAAGTCTAAGCATGCCAAGAGAAATGGTTCCAGTTTTTTTAACAGTTTGAGTGGATTTGTTTAGTAATTGAACAAAAGTGTGATTAGCAGTTTTGTTAAGTGTGTGAAAAAAAGATTTTTATGAACATATATTATTTGTTGCTCCTGAGTCTATTATCCATAAATCTTCTATTTTACTATAAAAAGCACTTAGAGTAATAGAATGTGTATTACCTATGTAACTCAAGTAATTGGTTATTCCTGGTTCAATAGCTCCTTTGCATTTGATTAACTTCTAAAATTCCTTGTTAACAACTGTAACAATTGTATTGTCAAAGTCCTCTTGTGTCTGCCTAGATACAGAGTCTGAATCCTCTATTAAGACATTGGCCACATTCACTAAGGCCTTAGTAGTAGGATTAGTTGCCTGATGCCTCCATGTCACACCTTTCTTCTTCATCAGTTCATCATACCAATCTGGATAACCAACTAATTTGAAGCAATTTTCTTTATCATAACTAGGAATGCCACAATGTGAACATTTCTAGCTTTTATCCTTGTTTCTCTGTCCAAAATTACGACATATTCCTTGCTTAAATCCTCCTTTTGGCATATTCTCTTTCACAGCCATTACAACAACATTAACTCCTTTAGTATTCCCTACCTATTTCTATTTCTCAACAGTTAAAACCATGAAATAAGCCTTTTGTATAGAAGGTAAAGGCTCTATGATTAAGATCTGGTTTTTAGTATGCTCATATTGTTCATCTAAACCCATCAAAAATTGCAACAAGTGATAAAATTCATTCAAATCTGCCTTTAACTTAGCAGATCCATAACTACAAACCATATGAGGAAGTAAACAGTTCAACTGATCCCACATCAATTTCATCTTGGTAAAATAGGCTATTACACTCATATTTCCTTGACTTATTGAGCAAATACCCTCTGAACTTGAAAAACCAATGGTCCATTATTTTGACCATATCTCTGTTCTAGATCCACCCACAGTTCTCTAGCACTAGCAACATACACAAATGCATTCACCAAATATTTTGATATAGAGTTTAAGATTTAGGAAATTACCATATTATCAACCCTCAGCCATTGTTCATAATCATCTGAATCCTCTAACGGCATTGAACATTGTCCATTCACAAATCCAAGCTTCATCTTAACTGCTAATGCAATCTTCATAGATCTACTCCAAAATAAGTAATTCATCTCATCCAGTGGTGTTGACACTAACACCATGTCTGGATTATCAGATCCTTGTAAGTACAATGGATCTTCATCTTTCCTGCCTGACATGACAGTATTTCTTTAAATCTCAGGTTGCTGATTTTGTTGAAGTACTTGTTCATCATCTTCCATGTTCTTCTTCTTTAAATTCTTCAATAGGTGCCAAGACCTTACTCTGATACCATGTGAAGTGGATATGAACATAAAAGCTTTACATGAGCAGAGAGACTAAACAGAGAAGCTATTCCATTCAATATCACAAATTATCATCACATCACAGCTGCTTTTATACTATGATTTGTAACTAACTATTGCTAACTAATTGCAGAAAAGAAAATGAGCTGGCAGGTGCATCACCTGTGTGCATGAAATCAATTAGGAAATAAGGGACCATTGCCAGGAGATAATTTACACTACACTAAGCTTCATTGATTCTTGAATGCACTTTAACAGTATCATCGGTTGAATTCTCTGCCAGCTGATCTTGAAACGTGGTTACTGCATGATGTGGCTGGCATTACTCATAGAAGAGTAGTAGCTTAGTTTTTGTGCATTGGCACCCTTGCACCAAAAAAAAAACAAAAAGCCAACATAGCTTTAGCAAGAAGTGTCGATTCCACGATACGTGATTTCGTGAAACATCGTGGTCCCCACCACTGCTCCCCATTCACGCGTGCTTTGTCATCCGACGGTCCACATCCCATACCGCATTACGCGGGATGAGTTCCCAATGCCCACCAAACATCCAACGGTTCAGATTCCCCGCATTTGACTCTTCTCTTCTTGAGAAATGCACTCATCCCCGTAAACAACCTTTTTAATTATTCTATTTTAACAAATTTAAGAAAATTTTTAATTATTCTATTTTATTTTTATTAAAAATCCACACTTGCATGTTTGCTCTCTCTCTCTCTCACAGGCGCACACACACACCACTCAGGTTTCTTACGCTTTCCTCTCTCTGTCTCTATACCCTTCCTCTCTCTATAGATCTTAGGCGAAAATCTAGGGAATTTTTATTCAGGGCTTCGATTCTGAACTTGCGTTTCTGTTTTGTTGGTGTCTTATTGGGAAAAAAGAATTAACTTCGGTATGGATTATATCAAGTTTTTTTTTTTAATCTTATTATTTGTATATGTGTTCTTTTGGTTTGATTAGATTCATGATTTTTTCTCTTGGGGTTTTGTTATGTAATGATTTTTCAGTTTTCTGATTGTTTTATTGCCAAAAGGCTGATTTTTTTGGTCTGTGTGCAAAGATCACATTTTTTTTCTGTAATTAATTGATCAATTCCGCTAATAAGCTACATGTTCTATTCTTGTCTTTTTTTGAAGTATGAGCATGATCTGTCAGAGATTCTTGTTTTGTTGATCTATGTATTCTATTGATGTTTTTTCTGCTCGATAGTTTTTAGCTGTGTTTGGTTGCTAACTAAATTCAAGGAAGTTGAGGAAATTAAATTCATAAAGTTATATTTTGGCTTAGGTTTGATTTTTCATGCTCGAAATTATCACAAGCTTTTCAATTGATAGATTACATAATTCTTTTTCTTTGGCTTTTGAATAAAGAAAAGCTATGGCCTCTTACTTGATATGAATTACGGGTCTTTTCTTGGTATCAAAGAAGAATTAGTTCTTTAATTGTCCATTTCTATGTTCTGAGTTTAATAATGAGACATTCTGTGTCTATTTTTCTGAAACTCATTGAGTACCTTTTTTTGCAGTGACGGAGAAGTTAATTTACATACTCTTTTGGTGATAGAGAAGGAGAGCAACATGCCTTGGGCTTCATCATTTGTGAATCATAGCAGGAACTGTGTTCGCCTGGTGGTCTTCTTCCGTGTCATACTGTAATTTAGCTTGCTTCGGTAGTTATCTCCCTGTCTGACAGTATTATATCTTACATTTTTGATGTTGTTTATGGTTTTGTATATCTGCATGTGTAATATATGAATGGAAGTTTTGAAAGGTAATTTCTTTTGTTTTCTTTAAACATTCAATTCTTGAATTTATTGTTGCAGGTAATTCTCTTTCACTGGTGAAGGAACTGTTCTTTTCTAGTGTGATTTCATTTTAAAACGTGGTTTGAGGTGTGAGAATGTACATTGCGGTAACCATAAAGAGGTATAGAGCTGTTAAGGAAGTAGGGAAGATTAAAATGATTGTTGGGATTACTGCATTTTACCAAGTGATGCAAATTTGTCAGGTAAAAATTTCATCTCTGTTTACTTTTTTTTTCTTGTTTTGTTGCATACTTCCTCAGAGAAAACACATTTTGTAAAATTTGTTCTTGTAATGCTTCTTGTGTGTGAATTTAAAAGTTACTGGCCATTTGGGTATTTTGTGTGGCATTTTCGCTGTTAATTTTCAGTAGTCATTGCTGGCGATGCCTGGACTAGTCCATTGAAGATAATTAGAAAATTTATCTATTTGAATGTGCCTCTGCTTTTATGCATTTATTTCTCATTTCCTGCTTGCATTTTGGATATACGAAATAGCAGGGAAACTTAATGCAATTGAAAATGCAATTGAACTAATGAGGAAATGCAATACCACTTTTCTGATTTTCTTTTTTTGGTCAAGGTTTCTACTTAATATTGTTTTCTTTCCGTAGCTGGTGCATCATTGTTCTTTTGTTGTTTTTTTTTTCCCCTTATCCTCTGACATGCTTGTGGTTAACTAAAATCTCACAGTTAGGAGTAGTGAATTTTGAAAGATTATCAAAGCTGGGTACTTTGGTAAATTGCAGAAATTGTGAAAGATTCAAACATATACTCTACACCTTAATTTTATATATATGGTCACATTATTTAGTTTTTTTCTTTTTCAGTCACTGCTCATTTGTACGAATATAAAACAGTTCACACTGAATTGTGCTCTTCTCTGCTTTCTGTTTGCTTCTCCTAGCTTATTGGAGCTATTTTGAATATGTCAGCACATAATTAATAATACTGGTTCATCTCCATTTGCTGTTACAGGCTGAATATTTCCGCCAGTTGCTCAAGCCTGTTACGTAGTCTAGCATTACAACGTCTTTGGGATTGGGTTTGGTACGGATTGCCCTCTGGTTGTATTCATACATAGAAAGACAATAATCAAGATGAACTGTTTGATTCTGGTAGTTGTTCATTTAGAGTAGACGGCTGTTTATGAAGGATGGCAATACATTGATTTGCTCCGTAGTCTTTTTTGTCTGTTTAGGAACCTTGATCCAATTGAAAACCAAATAATTTTGCCAACCCAAAGCCAAATTTCCATTGTTCTCTTTTAACTTTTTGATCAAACGCGGGCATCTAATGCAGAGTGACCAACAATTTCACCCCAAAAAGGCAGTGCCCCACTTGGCAACTCAAAGGGGAAATAGCTACATGCATATTCCATTGACATCTCCCTTTGCTGCATCTCTACCTGCCACAGCAAAGCATTTGATGCCTGTTCATGGCATTGAATTTCAGCCTTCTGAGGTTTGCCCAAAGAATTTCATTATTTTCGATCAGACTGATCATCGCAGCCAAATTATGTTCCATCCTACAGTTGCTCACAAATTCAGTAATCCTGGCTTGAATATGCATCCCAGTCTCATCCAAGAGACATTTGAGAGAAAAGAGGTCAATGATATTGAAAGAGAAATGTCTTCTTCTCTGAAAGAGGATTCAGCAGACATTGATGCACTGCTGAGCTTGGAAGAGGAAGAAGAGGATGAATACGATGAGGAAGAGGTCAGCACAGCACGAACTTATGGAAATTGTGGAAGCAACTCCCCTGATTCTTGCTCTAATTATGGTTCTAAACCCGGGAAAAAGGGATCTTCTGTTCAGAAGTGCTTTGACAGTGGCAGCAGCAGCTGTAACAGTGAAAGGAAACGGCAGAAAATGAAGAAGATGGTGAAGGCATTGAGAGGAATTGTACCAGGCGGTGACCAAATGAATACTGTTACTGTTCTTGATGAAGCTGTTAGATATCTGAAGTCTCTCAAAGTTGAAGTGCAGAAGCTTGGAGTTGCAAATTTGAAGAACTGAAGCCGAGTTGTATCTGGTATTGAACTCCATTATTTAAGATACTGGTAATGTTGTATCAATTAGGCCCTCTCTCTCTTTGGTGGGTTGGTATTAAGAGAATAATGATGACAGGTATCAGGCACCCTTGTTCACTTTCAACATCTCAATCATATGTTGGTTGCTGCAAAACTGACGATATTATCAGTGGTTGTTCCCTTAATTTCCCTGTAAAGTTGAGTGAAGGGTGGCTCGATGTTTTAATATGTGTTATGCTCGTATTGTAGCAGGTATCTAGTTTGGGTTGCTGGTACAAGTACTGCTTCTAATGCCATGTTGTATTGTACTTTATTTAAGTATTTGAAACAGTATTTTGCTTTTTAGCAATGCTTCATTCTGTGTTTTGCATATTCTCATAATAAGTGGTCCAGATGAGATGCTGGATCCAGTTGTACTTGAATGGAAATACTTTTATTTCAGGATGTATTACTGAAAAATCTTCCTATATATATATATATATATATGTATATATATATTAATGCTTTAAACATGGTAATGGTGGCTTACTCCTTATCCAGTAGTATAAAGGCATTATAAAAACTTGAAGGTGCTGGGATTTTAGGGACATGAAGATCTTGATGATGCAGTGTATGGTGCAGGGCAGGTAGTGGTGTCAGTGGAGCACTATTGCAATATCACCACCATCTTTTTATGTAATGTTGGAATCCAAGTTGTATTTCTTTATATATATATAATTTTTTTTCAGTGATTCCATCACTTTATGTGTGCATCTCTCTCTTCTTAAAATGATTGCTCTTTTTTTTTTTTTTTTAATGTGCTGGAATTCTAAGAACATGGAGATCATTGTCATGCATGCATGGTGCCTAAATTTTTTCTTATTTAAAAAAGAAAAAACCAATTCTTCAATAAAGACCCTCTGCCTGCAGGACCAACTGGTGGTGGTGTTAGTGGCGCGCCACCAAAAACCCCCTTTTAAAGCTTTGTTCTGGTAAACAGAACCTCATTGGATCATTATTATACTCTACAGTATCAACTCCCCTACAAATTTTGAGATGATTTATGGTCATAGTGCCCTTTTTGACATTCTTTTTTTTTTTTTTTTAACGAATATTTACTAATTTAAGTACCCTACAATGCAACGACAAAGTCAAGTTACTTTCTCTCATCTCAAAGAAAAAGTTAACAGATGAGTGCAAATTCTATTTATCCCACCAAACCAAACCAAGCACCCACTACAGGGTCAAACTATTGACGAAACTTAATGCGGCTCAAACAACTGTTTGTGAAACTAAATTAATAGTAAATCAATTGGAAACAATAAACACAACCCATCTGTTGACTTTAGTAAAATAAGTAACATTTTCCTCAATTTTCGTTGAAAATAAAAAACAATTATTTCTCACTTCGCTGGCCATCAAAAGCTACAAAACATTGACATTTATGCGGATTTTCACATGTAACGGTCATGAATGATAAATAATTAATCAATACACAAATTCACAATCATTCTGTCTCATCTATTCTATTAATTATTACTAAAATAGAAACAGGTTTATAGAGATTAACCTCTCATTTCTATCTCTTTATATATTATTTCCCCTTTAAAGAAATTATTTTTTTCCCAAACCAAACCTAATTACCATAACAAAATGAAATTAATTATATAAAAAATACTTATAGAGATAGCAAATGTGCTCAAGGCAAAACTCCTGTTGTTGTCACCCATATTGGTTTAATTCAAAGAATCATAACTCTTTTAAATAGAGAGTGGACTGTGTATTGCAAGCATATATATAAAGAGAGTCGAATTTCCCTGCATATTGTTTAGCTCACCATGGAGCTTCTCTTCCTTTTGATACGCACTGTTTTGATGAGCCACCATCTTGTGTTCTGTCGTGGCTGACATTTGACAGATTGAGAACTCAAATGAGAAAGGTTCATGGCTGATTATTCATTATTTTTTTATGTTTCTAACTCTGTTGAGCTTTGATATTGTAACAAAAAAAATTATATCAAAAATACTTATATAAAATAAATTACTTAAATTGTGCTTATGTGAAATAATAATATTTTAAGGATAAATTTCATATCCTAAAACTATCTCCATTCATAAATTTAAAATGGCAAAACCATATTTATCTAGAAATATACGTTAACTATCAAGTGTATTAGAAATAAAAGGTTTCAATTTTCTTTTTATTTAAGAGTTAAACTCTTTTATTAAAAATAAAAAAGAAAAAGAAAAAGAAAACAAAGAAGAAGAACCAATATGAAGAGCAATAAGAAACTAAACCAATAGAATTTGTAAAGTAAAGCGCAAAGATTTTTTCTTGACTCATGAAAGCCGAGAATAAATTGTCGGAATGTCTTTATAACTATTTTTATTTATGTTCTGAATAGTATTCCATACTTATTCTTCTCTAATATTATAGTCTAGTAAAAGTTTATCATTAGGATAATTAATTAAAGGACCAACATTAAGGGGGACTATGTCTTCTGACTCTTCAAACAGGTCCCGCCAAGATTTCTTATCTAATTTTTCATGAAGATATATCATTCCAAGATTGCCATGGTCATCATTGGCATCTTCATTATCATTGATTACTTCTGAATCTCTAGGAAAACAAATTCTACCTTGTCAAAGAGTCAATCTCATTCCAAAACAAATCTTGGAAAAATCAAATATACCACCATTTTGGAAAAATAATTCATTTTCCAATTTAGAAAAATATATGTAGTATTCATTGTCTTAGAAGGAGATTGACTCTTTGACATTTGACTTGTTGAATCTTCATCTTGACATATGTAGTATTCATTGTCTTAGAAGGAGATTGACTCTTTGACCTTTGACTTGTTGAATCTTCATCTTGACATTGAGCTTGAATAGATTAATTAAATCCTTGAAACTTGAATACAATTAGAACCAAACTTAAAACTCACAACCCAAATATCTCCAAAGTACTTGAATGAGTCTTCAATCAACCATGTATTCCTCTTACTTGCATTTCTATTGATACCAAATAGACTAAATATGAATATTGTCTGAGTTGATCCCTTTTGTAAGCAATTTTGATAAAAATGACAACCTTGAAGAACCTTCTTAAAATCTTTATTTTGTACACACTTAAGATTTTTATGCATGGTTCCTAGGTTCTCATCATTCCCTCTCTCTTCAAAAAGATTTGTCCTCGAATCTTGACTTTCATGAATGAGACGAGGATTACCAATAGATAACATGTAGTCATCAAAATTGTCATCACATTCTTTAACTTGCTCATGGTCACTTGCATCTTCCAATGCTGGTATGTTATCATTATCATCTTCATTTAAGACTTCTTGATGAATCTCCAATATAGAAATATCTTCAAAACCAACTTCTTCTTTTAATAAATAATCTCCTTTATGATGCTCTAAAGGTAAGACGAATTCTTCATGAGCAACTTCCTTAATGTGATCAATTTGCTCAGTGTTTACATCACTTTAGTCATATGCCACAGAAGTATATTATTCTGGATAGCAAATTATTAGTTCAACCACATTATGTTTTTCTATCTCCTCTTCCTTTGATGACTGAAATTTAAGTTTCTTCTTAGAATTTTCATCAATACCTTTTAATCTACCCCTTGTACGATTTTGATTATAACTTTGTCCTTCATGATGATGTATTGCCAATTTATCAAGTTGCTCGATTAAACCTCTATATTGCATATTCATATCATGTCTCATACGTTCACACAAGTTTATGAAGGTTTTTAGTTTGGACATACATTCAACAATTTCTTTTAACATAGTTATATATAGAAAGGACGAAAAAAAATCAAAGAGAATAGATTTAAAAAAAAAAGTATTTAATAAAGAAAACACAAACTGGAATCGAAAGAAGTAGGAAATCAAATCCTAGCCTGTGTTGAATTTTTTTTTAAAAAAATTTTGAGAAGAGAAGAATATATTCAAAAAATGCAAAAAAAAATAAAAGATAGATAAACCAAACATTTTTGAAGTTAACTCTGATACCAAACTAATGTAATCCCTACCTATAGATTGAGGTAGAACCCAAACCAATATGTTTAGAATTTTCCAAGGATCATTCAAGTAGGAGGTAATAAAATTGATGGAGTTAAAACCCTTATTTAT
>CAOJBK012728830.1:0-10678 GCA_948294925.1 Codiaeum variegatum | reverse complement strand
CCTCAAGAGTGAACATCCACATCAGGCACGGGCTCCGTTCGAGTATAACGGTCAAGAGCTTACTCCACCAGTCGCACACTTGGAGTCATTCCGCCTTACTCCACCAGTGAGTCACAAACTTAGAGTCATCCCGCTCTTCTATCATGGGCCTAGAAGAGGGAATACACTCATGGGCTTGACACCATAATCCAACCCAAAACCTTAAGGCATTGAGTTTATGGATCCTTCCCAATTATATACCCCTCTTCCATCCCATCTCTTTCCGATGTGGGATACAGAGCACTCTTGACTCTAACAAAACTCAATCATTAAATTTGAAGTTGATAGTTGAATATCATTTTTGAGATATAAATGATCACTCTATAAAATTTTTAATTTTAATTTACTTGATAATAAGTCATATGTTTCCAAATTATTCGAGCTGTACATATTGTGAATTTCAGTGCAATTTTTTTGGATTAGATGTAATGTTCATTTTCTTAAGGAGTAGAACTAATTAATGTTTTATTTACTTATGCCAGTGGTAGAGAAGCATGGCCACAAACAAACTCTAATGACTTGTATGGCCATAGAGAATCTACATTCCACTCTCAACACCCAATTCAGGTATCAAATTAATATTAAGAATCAAGCTTCAATTTACTTTTCTATTTCAAGAAGAAAAATCCATATAATTTTTTTTAAAACTAAGCTAGACTTGAGCCAATGTCGATCCCACTTTGCTTGCCCTTGTGATTAAGCATAAATTTTGAATTATTTTTAAAATTTTTCAATACAAGACAGACATTAGGCAATGGCATAAAAGTTGATAATAACAAGAAATAATTATAACTGCAGGAATGCAATTCAAGTAGGGTGAAGGGCTACTTAGGATCAAATTTGGAATGCAAGAATCCAAGCTTGGAGTTTACATTAGGAAGACCAGATTGGCAAGGAAATTAAAATAACTGATAATTTTTGTTGTCTAATTTATTGACTGTTTTGCTTGTAGTCCTTTTTCAACAATGAGAAGGCTATACATATATAACAAGCAAGAAGAAATTTCAATGGTTGGTTTCTTTAGAGTTTCAATGCATTTTGAATTTTTTTTTCTTTTTTTTATTTTTCTAAGTTGGGAAGTTTTGTGGGAGTTGTAATGGCAACAAAGAGAGAGAGGGAAAGAGTTTTATGATAAACTGAAGCTAAATTAAGTTGAATGATAGTTAGGAATTCTGTTATTTTTTGGGTTGTGTTTCATTACTTGTGATTTACTTGTAAAGCTTAAACATGCTAATCAAACTACCAATTAATCATTTTAGTTTTTTTTTTTTTTCATTTCTTATTATTGGTGTTCATAATCACACAATCCCCTCTCCCCCCTATTCTAATGTAAATTATACAAATCTTGCAAGGAATTGTTATCTCTATGTACAAATATATACATTTTTTTTTCCAAAGTAAAATTCATTGGCTAGATCTGTTGGTCTAATTAGTACATCCACATTGTTGGAAATTATAATCCGACATTGCTAGACAAAAACATGACATATAGCCAAATTCGATAAAGGTGATCCAATATAAAACTCATCATTAAATAAATAATTCAAAATTTTATGAACCAGGGAAAAAAATATATGAAGATATACATAGCCCAATTTAAGAATTATGAAGATATGAAAAAGAACAACTGATGCAACCAAAGGATGCAAGTACAAGACATTTACCAATAGACTACACTTATGGATCATAGAAAAATTAAATTTGGACTTAAGTCATTTTACAGAATTATCCATTTTTAGGTTTTTGATAATCAGCTCAAGGCTAAAAAAAATAAATGTACTCAATTATTTTCACTTAGGCTACTTTTTAGAAAATAACTTATTTTTAAAAAATACTTTTTGAGAAAAATATTTTTTCATAAATAACTTATTTCAATTATTTGGTTGTTCAATTGAAATTTTAAAGAAATTATTTATCAATATTTAACAAATTCTGAAAATTATTTTTTTATATTAAAAGCTATTAAAATATTTAAAATATAATATTGTTAATTAATAACTAAATATAAAAGAAAACTATATAAAATAATAATTTTTAAAAAAAAAATTCAATGAGCACTGGTGGAATTCATCCAAGTTATTGTCATTAGTTAATATATTAATTGATATATATTTATTTTATTTTAATATTTTTTATGTGTATTAAAATTTTAAAAATAATTTTTCATTGTTATTTTCTCGAAAAATGACTTATTTTTTCTTTCGATCAGGAAAATATTTTTTGTTAACTAATTTTTTTGCATGAACCAAAAGCAAAAAAATATAAAAGATATTCTACTGGAAAATATTTTTGTAAATGAGTCTTAAATTTTAATTTATTAATCAGAAAATAGTAGATTGTTTTAAAAAAAGTGATAAAAAGAGTAATAGTTATCTATTTAATTTATATAATTTATTTCAGCAAGTAAAATAATTGTGAAAATGTTCTTTTTTAAACTAGGTTTTTTAATTTAAAAAAAAATTATGCAAAATTCAATTAATTATATTAACTTTAATTTGTTGGACAAAATTAGTATTTCAATTGTTATAACAATATTTTTTTTAATAATATTTATAAGTATTACCGTTTATATATTTTTAACTATATGTTTTCACTTATTTAATATAAGATTATATTGTAAATGAGAAATTTCCATCTTTGATAACATGAGATGATAGGTATCATGATTCATATCCTAATTGAGTGTGTTACAAAAAGATATATAGATCAGAGGCCAATCACTTGTGGCGTGATTGGTCTTCTTTATTTGCAAAAAAGTATGAGAATATGAGAGGTCGCAGGTTAGAACTTCCTTATTCATATGTAGAGGATAAGACTATCCCTTATTGTGTAGCTCATTATAGTGGAAAGGGTTATCCCCTATCATGTAGTCCATACTTTCATTATAATGAATATTATTTTCTGTCAAAAAAAAAGATATAGATGAGAAGGTTTTTCCTGGATGTATACAAATTCTAAAACCCAAATAATCAAAATAACTTTAAAGAGTAAATGCACAGTCGTTTTCACAAATACTTAAAGGCAAGACCACAACAAATAAATGACAGTTGCTTTACAGAGAATACTTAGTTTCATATAAATTTTGTGAATAATGATATAAGATAAAATTAGTAAAGGCCATTGTCAAGTCAATTGTGATGCTAACCCTTAGCTGGATATCTACCTATTCTGCGTAATTCTTGGTTGTCGTCAATTCCTTTTTCTTTATATTTTCTTTCATTATATCATGCCATCATGTAGATTGGGTAAAATTAACTAGGTTTAGATAAGTTTATTCCAAATTAATCCAAACCTTTACAAATGCATTTATATTTTGGGATAGTACAAAGAAAATACTTTTGATTTTGCATGTTTTCATTTATGTTATTGGATTTGTAATTTTTTTTAATACTAAAAATTATTTAAAAACATTGGTAACACTACAAAATAAATTTGTAATAAAGACAGAAAATTAGGTCTCTAAAGTACAAAAATCGGTCTCTAAAGTGGATTAGAGACCTATTCGATCTCTAAAATCCTAGTCTCTAATGCTAGTCCAACGGATTTTAAATTCAATCTCTAATTACATAGTCTCTAAATCCAAAAGTTTGGTCTATAATTTACTTAATTAATTTTAATTTTATAATATATTATATTATTTTTAATTTTTTATAATATAAATATAATATTATATTAAATTTTTAAAGTTTTTTTTTATAATATTAACATTAAAGGTACACCAAATCTTAATCCATCAACACTAAAGATTATGGATTTTTATGGACAAATATCTTCTTTTTTTTTTTTTTTTGGCTAAATGGACTAACATCTTGCAACGGAGGTAAGTTTTTGGCCAACACCCTTGAGCTTGTTTCTTGACAACATAGCTCGAATAATCTGTACATATTACAACAAAATTAAACATTATTATTATTATTTTTTAATGAATTAAACCCATGAAAAAAGAAAAAGAACTCAAGAAAGGGAATAAATGTGTAAGATTTTATGAGGTTAAGAAAAAATTACTACTACTAACTCAAAACAAAAAAAAAAAAAAAAGAAACGTAAAATTTATTTGAAATTTAAAAGAAGAAAAAAAAAGACTTACATGGAGTTGGAGTGACTCCATGGGTGTAATCCTTAGAGAAAATAAGGAAGATGAAAATAACGGAATCAGAAGAGATATAGAGAAAATGGAAATTTGAAGAAAATCAAGAGTATATATTGTTCATTTTGAAATTGGATTATTTAATTACAGACTAGAAATACATTAAAGAACAAATTTCAGAGATTGAATGAATCTTTTTAAGCGAGAAAATTCCCGCCCAAAACTTAGTGACCGATTTTTTTATTCAGAGACCGAATTCAAATTTTACAAGATCAGACAATTTCCACCCAAAATTTTAAGATCTATTATTTTTATCTACAGATCGAATTTCTTTATAGAGAGTGAATTAGAGACCATTTGTTTTTGAAAAATAATTTTTTTTTTGTTTCGATCTCTAAATAGGTCTCTTCTAAGGATTTTTTTTTAGTATAAATTAAGGGTCTACATTCTTAATATTGTAAGTGATATAGTCAATGATGACATATCACCATGAGTCTCACATATTAATTCATGTAGCAATACTTTTAAAAAAGTGTGCCTGTCAATGTCACACCATCATTGAATATGTGACATCAACATTAAATAATTCTATTAAGACTTTAAACACCTAATTGTTAATCGAGCAAACTTTATGCTATTTTTTATCAAAAAAAAAAATTCATATACTTATAAATAAAAATATACTATAGATGAGTCATAAACTTAATCAACACAAGCTTGGATCTTTGATTTTTGTCTTGGAATGCTTGATTATGAACTTGCAACACAAAATAAAGGTAAAAAGAGTTAGGTTTTTTTTCTGATAAAGAATTTCCAAAGCTTAAGTCAGTAACTTAGCACTAAGAGAAATTTTTTTGAGATTGAAGATAAAATGAATAAGTAATTTTTATTGTAGACGTGGATGACTTTATAAAGTGGGCTTGGTGTGTGTTGATGTGGAATGGTCAGGATTAATTGGAGAGGTAGTTAAACATTGATGATGTTTTGTGATTATGACGTGTCGACGATTTGTTCGTAAAAATGTAGAGTATATTTCCTTTTATCTTTACATGATTATCAATATCAAAAATCAATTTTTTTGTACTTGATGGCACATCTGACTTAGGTGTGTTATGTCAATGTTGCAGCAAGACTGTTGAGTTATTTTTGTTACAATCAGAGACTTTAGGGGTCTGACCCTCTTTCATACGAACACTTTTACCACTCTTATGGAGCTTCCTTTTGTGAATCCTTTCGAGGAGGTGTTTGGATACCTTACCTTTTCTTATGCACCCCTCTATTTTTTTTGTGAGATCCGAACAATTCTAACTTTTCTAACATTGGGTCTGCTCCTGTTTCTCAAAGAACCCTTTCTTTATTAGCTTTTTTTTCATGGACCTTGGCCCCTGCAGACTCTTCTATTATTTCATATCCCTATCACGTCATATGTTTTTTTTTTTTGACTTGTCCATAAAATTTTCAAAGATAATAATATTTTATGTTAAACCCATCTGAGTATAAGGTTTATCATTTATGCAATTCAAGAAAATATAAGAAATTTTTTTTCATTATATATATGGGGTAGTTGAGAAATAAAAAAAAAAATTATGCATTATGCAATTTTCATAATGTTTAAAAATACAAATATTTTATTTATTTATTGAAATTATTTTTATATTTTATGTTAATTTATTGTTTAAAACAAAGTTAATTTCTCTATTTTTTTAAATAAAAAAATAATAATTTCATTGATTCAATTTAACAATATATCGATAGAAATAGATACAAATCCGCTATAAATTATAAATGATTAAACAGTAAATTAAAAATTTACAGTATCCAAATTAACATCATAATAAAATGGTTTAATGTTTATAAATTTAATAATTTTATAGTGAGTAGAATATGTTAGTTTTGTAACATACCATAATCATAGGGTTGTTGAATTGAATGCAATTAATTTGATTTATAAAGGACACACCTGTGATGAAGTGTAATTTTTTTTTCTTATAAATTGTTCTTTATTTCTTAAGGTTTCTTTTTCATAGAAAATCCTTAAAATTAAAATCAAACTAAATTGAAAATTTAGATCAACCTAAATTGTAAAAAGAAAGAGTAAAATATGAAAAACCTTAAAATATAAATATTTATTGATTAGTAAAACATAAATTTTTTTAATAGAAAATAATTTTGTAAAAAGTCTTTTTTTTTTAAAATCATTCAAAAGTAATTTCCTTTATAATACCCCAAAGTCAGTTTTGTTCACCAAGTTCTATGGCCCATTACATGGCGGGTATTAACATGTTGATGGGCTGTAGACTTATTCCCAATAGTAACACTACTACTTGGGTTTATAAGCAGATGAAGAATACCCGCTTAAGGTCTGTGCTGAATTGAGAAGAGTCGATAAATCTCTCTATGTATCTTATTTTATTTTTTATTTAAGAACAATGGGACACTACATGATTATATGATATAAACCCGACCCGAAATTACTACGAGCACGGATGACTTAAATATGACATCAAATTATTTTATAATACATTTATCTTTCATTATCACAATTTTTGATTTATTATAAATATAATTGGAGATCGATATGAAATAAAGGATGAAAATGAGACAATAACCCGAGTTGTGAGCACTATATTGACTGATAAGAAAATGAGATGTTTGAAGCATTTAAGTAAATAGATTCAGAGACAAAATTGAAGATTGTTTGATTTGCATGATAGATTGTTTAATTAGTGTTTGCCCTCTTTTTTTTTGTGTTTAATTAGTGCGAGATGTGCTTGAAACTCTTGGAGATCTTATCTGTAAACCTGACTTCTTTCAAATAATTGTGTAGAAACTAAATAGACAGTGATTTTTTGGAAACTAAGATCCACTTAAAAATGTTTTACCAATTTTTACACAAAAAATAGATAAAGTTGATTTTGTAATTTTTTTTTGTTTGTATTAATATAATCAAAGTACATTAAGTATAAGTTTTTGAATAAATGACAAAAATCCAAGGATTTTGAAACCTAGACAGAAAATAAAAGCTATAGGAGATTTGGGATAAAAAAAAAGCTTGAAAAAACTTTGAGTTGTGTTGTGTTCTTCTTGATTCTTGATTGTTCTTCCTTCTCTTTTCTGCAGGTGCTCTTTTTAGATTTAATTTTCTAGGGTGGTTCCACATTTTCACTCCCCAATCCCTAAGTTTATGCCACATTTTTCACATTCGTCTCTAGCTCATTTTCTTTAACTGCAAGTAGTCATTACACTTAAGTTTTAAGTTTTCATAGTTTCTAGGATCCATTACTGCCACTTGTAGAATATAATATAACATGTTTTTTAGCTCCACACGTCCAGACCCTAACTTCCATGCATTCATTTGTCCGATACTTTAGTTCCAAGGTTAGTCCCTAGAATTAAGCCAAAAAACTATATTAACAGATTTTTATTGCATAACTTTAGCTCCAAGCAGTTAAACCTCAGCCCCTAAACCTGAACTCCAAACATTCATTGTCTATTTTATTCCTTTCCATATTTCTAGCATTTTTAATTTTTATATCTATCACATGTACTTAATACTCTGTCTAAGAAATTCTCAAATACCATATAGGCCTCACATTTATTTTATTTTTTATTATGGGTCTAAAATAAATTATTATTTTTCTGGCAAAAAAAATAAATTATTATTTTAGCCATATAAAATATGAATTCAACAATTGTCCCCGTAGATGCTGGGTCGGGCCTTAATTTCTAGGAGGACATAGGCCTTAGCATCTGGACTAGCCCACACCTATATAAATGTTGAAATGTCCAAACTTTCAAACATTTTCTTGAATCTTCAAAATAAGGTCCAAAGTTAATTTTCACCCTTATGATATCGAGTGGCAAAAAACCCATTTTCCTTCAAACTTTACTTCTTCAAACGACGACTCTACTTCAATTCCCGCTTCCTCTAACGTCAATGACTCATCCTCCACTAATTCACATGGCTTACTATCTAAAGAAGACCTACTCTATTCCAACTTCATTCCACTTCCTGATGAATTGTATAAACAACTTCTAACTTTCTCCAAAAACCACCAGGATTCAAATTCAAAAACCAATTCATTTTATCCATTGATACCCTTAAATTTTCCTGATGTTTATCTCTTAAACTCCTCATTTAAGCCAACTACTGAATTTAATACTTCTTCAAAACCTTCCTCAAAACCTATTTCCAATTTTCCAACACAAGCTCCTTCATCTCCTAAGGTAATAGAATCCCCAACTCTTCAATCTTTCCCTCTTTTTATTTATTTATTTAAAAAAAATAAATAAATTCATGCATGCTGGATTCTCCTTGATATGCACAAAAGGCTTCCCTTAAAGTTTACCACCGCAGACTAAAACTATCATCTCCACCAAGTAATCTGTAATTTCTCTCTCTCTTTTTTTTTTTTTAAATTTCTTATTTTTTATCTTAAACTAAGCCTAACACTAAAATATTCAAACAGAAGCACATCGTCACTCCGTAAATTCAAGCTCGCCACTCTAAGTTCGGTGGTGGAATTGCATTGAGAATTCCACCTTGATCTTATCATTTCTTCTGCCTTTAATTAGATTCTTCTATTTTTAAATTAATTAATTAATTTTTTTTACACATTGGCTACTTGATCGATGGAGCCCTGCATCTTACCCACCGAAAGCTCTTTACTTGTTTGCAATTTTGAAAATCTCCATTTTTTTTTAATTACTAGCATAATGTGTAATCCAATTTGATTTATTCTCGTGTCCTCATAAATACAATTAGCACATTATGAATACAATGTAAATTTCTAAGAATCCATTTAGCCTAAATTAGAAAAAATAAACAAGTGAGCACCAAGTCCATTCATGAACATACAATGCCTAGCAAATGCTTTCTTGATTTAACCAACACATTTAACTACTCCATTTTGACAATTTAGGACTTCATGAAAAAGAACTAGTTGAAACATATTGGCCTAATAACCCCAAACCAATATTCTCCTCATGTTAAAGTGCTGGTTATTCATTCATTTATTTATTTACTTACCTTTTTCTTGGGGATTTCTCACTTACTACTTACTCCAGAAGTGAACATGGCCGCTTCACACTAAAGTACCCAAGGTAAGCATCTTCTTGTTCTTCTGACCTTAGCATCGTACATCACCTTGTGTTACCCCATTGTGTAATTGCCATTTGATGTTCACATGGTAATCATGCTTGCAATTTTCTGAATTATGTCATTTGTGAGGAAAAGGATTATTTTTGCTGATTTTTTGAGAGATATGGGTGTGGGATGGGAAATTCAATGGCTTAATAGAGACTAGTGTCTCGAGAATGCTATTTTTTAAGGGGAGACTTTACCGAATTTTTCATAGGATTTCAAACACCTTTGGCATTTATTTAGCATAAATGCTCACTTACTTTGGTTTAATTTTGCAACACCATTGTCCTCGCCAACTCCACCTTCCACCACACTCTCTCCATTTGAATTTTGGCCCTTCATCACAAATACATTGTCTCATCGACCATTTTTCCAATATTATGGCACTCCATTCCCCATTACTTTGCTAACACATTCCTTTGTTTTGTAGACTTCCACTTGTTATGTACTCAGCCCCGTGGATTTTGGACATCCTCCATCTTTCCCATTTCCACCTGAGAAGTCGGACGAGCTTGTAAGTTTATTTTCTTGGCCCAACCTTTATATCAAGTCATGGCCAACTTCTTGCCAAAACTGAAATCAATGGATTGATCGGCTTTCTTTGAAATATGAGAACCAAAGGAGGGTTCAAGGCTTGTATGACTTTATACAGATGACTAGAACACCTGTCTCCATGTGTTCAGAATTAGTATATGCAGCACTCCAACTATGGTCCCCTAATTGCAAGTCATGGATTCTTCCAAGTGGTCCAATGTCCATCAGACTTCGGGACATAGTAGCACTCACTGGCCTTCCTGTGATTGGGGACGAGGCACCCTTAGCTGTGGATTATTCAGGGATGCCCTCATATGCATCGTTGAGTAAGATGACTTCCTATTCAGTTGTTATTGATGATGTGTGGCGATCACCTCTCACTACAAGAAAATTGAGATTTAGCGACCCCGATTATTGATCTAATTTTTTGGATCAGTAATTACAGCCCCAATAATGACACTTATCGACCAAATTGTGACGTAATAAGGAAATAAATTATTTGCCGATGACTTATCGACCCAAAAAATGGATCACTAAATTACTTATGCAATTTTTGGGTCAGTAAGTCGTCACTAAATTGGCGGAAACAATTTATCAACTTCCCACCAAAATTATACTAACTAAATAATTGAGTCAGTAATTACTGACGGTTTTTTTAGGTTGGTATGTGGTCAGTAACTTAGAGGTGCGAAATCAAATTTTTTCGTGGAAATTGGGCGGCAAGATTTTAATATTTACTGGCCCAATTTCGGAGTCAGTAGGCTTTTAATATAAATATAAAATTTTCCATTTTTCCTTAACCCCTCATTCCCCCACCTAAATCTGCCCCACACCCTAACCCTTAATAGCAGGACCATCACCAGCGAGCCAAACCC
>CAOJBK012728541.1:0-11538 GCA_948294925.1 Codiaeum variegatum | reverse complement strand
TCAAATTTACCTTAGTCCGAAGCGAGGGATTCCATCATCCCCAATACATCCTTCAACAGCTCCTCTTCTCAAATTCTTTGTTGGGAGGTAGTGGGTCAAACCCCCTCTTCTTCTCAAACCCAAATAGATGATTGGGATGAGCAGAAGAGGATGGCAAGGTTGTTGGTGCATCCTCAGGGATCAGAGTAGATGCAGTAGAGACAGCAGGGGTAGACCTTGGGGGCCTGATCTTTAAGATTGGTGATTTGGGAGCCTTCCCCAGTTTAAGCTTAGCCACCTTGGGGTTAGGAAGCTCTTCGCTCTCTTCTTGAATAGTAGCCTTATACTTTGGAACAGGACGAGAAGTAGCCAAAGGACGTTCCCTCGAAGCCTTAGTAGTTTTAGTAGCAGGCTCCTTATCCCTTGAGTTGGGCATATCCAGGTAATAATAAGAGAGGTGAGGGTAGTTGACTTCCTCCAGGCGAAGGCACAATATGGCCTTCTAGATTTCTCTTTTCGTACGAGGACGAAGTTGCCCTGATTCGAGGTCTCGCACTGGAACTACTGTCCTTAACCGAGGAACCAGAGCCTGAGCCCTATCTTTAGGGTTACCCATTCCAAGCATCAGCCCTAGGTCTTCATTGACCGGCTTCACTGGGGTCTCTGCAATAAGAAGGGTAAGGGTCAGAAAGCATTCAAGGAATATCATTGTTAAAATAATGTTTGTCATTGAAAGCTTACCAAGTAAGGCCTGGATGCAAGTAGGCACGGTAGGGAGTCCATCCCTGTCAAAAGTGAAGCTGCTTTGCCATAATCTTTCTAAGTTAACCAACCTCTTAATGTTGATCGACAATAAAAGGTGCTCATTGTCCTCCGCGATTAGGTCAGGGTCAGCTGGGAGCTTGTGAGGCTCGTGGTAATCACCATCGAATCTCAATCCTTCTTCTTAGTCATAGTATAATGAAGGCCAAAGAACTTTCGCTTCCATTCGTCGGCTTTGTTTAGTTTGGAAGCAAAGAGCCTCCTATGTGGCCTCCTTGAAGACATAAACATGCCTGTATCGCCTTGACTGGAGGAAAATTGGTAGAATAACTGGAACAATTCCACCAAAGGAGAATGGATCCTTATGCAGTAACACAACACCTCGAACCCATGAATGTCAAGGATCGAGTCGGGAGTAGGGGTGAAAGGAAGGACACCAAAGTGTTTAAACACTTGGCAGAAAAATTCAGACGGAGGCAACAAGAGGCCTCGTGTCATCTGATCATAGAAAAAGATATAATCCCGTGGACCAACAAGAATATTCAGAGCAGGATCATCATGAAAAATACGATGATCTAGAGAAGGAAAAGTAAGAACAGATACTAAAGATATATGATCCAGATTGGGTTGAATAACGTCCCAGTTCACTTGGGATTTGGGTATGATTTGTCGTCAAGCAGGAGCTAAAGTGGAAACCATGAACTCCTCTCTGCTAAGTGATGGAGACCTAGAAGATGGACGTGTTTTGGCCATTGGAGTAGATCTGTGAAGGATGATAACGAAGAAGAGAAGGGTTTTTGAGAGCAACAGCGAAGAAGAAAATTGTTTGCAGGAAGAAGTCAAAAAGGAAAGCGGCAAGTTTGACAAAAATATATATAGACCTTCTAGAAGACTTTTAATATTCTTGACTGTTGCACAATTGAAACAAGACACGTGTCATCAAAAGATGTCATGCTTTACAGGAAAGCCTTCGAAGAAAAGATTTCGAAGATAAGATATGCGTGAAGTGTTCTTTTCGAGGAAAAATAACGAAGCAGGGGTTATGAAGGGAAATTCATGTTCAA
The DNA here is from genome assembly GCA_948294925.1 of Codiaeum variegatum. NCBI lineage: Eukaryota > Viridiplantae > Streptophyta > Magnoliopsida > Malpighiales > Euphorbiaceae > Codiaeum > Codiaeum variegatum. The sequence continues at coordinate 9,733 of CAOJBK012728541.1, read as the reverse complement.
ACAAATGACTTTGAGTTCACCCTAAGGAGGACACACTTACACTAATAAACATGTACAGTATACGAAGCATAAGGCAATATTAGTCTTCGTTATAAGAATTCGAAGAGGAGGGCGCCAAGCATAGACCTCGAAGAATAGGGTGCGAAGCACATACCTTGAAGAAGAGGGTGAAAGGCATACCCTTTCGAAGAAGAGGATGTGAGGCATACCCCTCGAAGAAGATACACGAAGCACCGACTAAAAAACAGTATTTTTGTTCAAACAGAGGACTTAATTCGTAGAACTCTTCATCCTCTTATGAACAAAGGGGGCCACTGATACGGGTCTACCTAAAATGGGCCTAGAAAGATATGGGCCGCTTAAAAGGTAAATTAAGGCCCATGCTAGAAGGTCATGTCCAACATAAGCACTGCCACGTGGGCCACTCACAACGCGCCATGTGGCTCCTAAAACTATTATAAATAGTCTGTGATGTCATCCTTTTCAGATTACGTTCACTAAACCTTAAACTATCTAAATATACTTTCTCAAGGATTCATATTGAATCTAAGAACATATTAAATCCATTACTGACTTGAGCGTTGGAGATCATTGTCAGGCACACGTTTGACCCTCTTAGCTCATTGTTTGTTCATTGTGCAAGTTTAGACGTTGAGTGGATTCAGGCCCAAAATCAGAAGTGATTAAGTCAAGAACTTATCAACTAACATTTAATTATTTTTCTATTTTGATAATTAGCTTTTGATTTTTTCATTGTAATAACTAATTTTCTATTTTGTTATATTGACAGATCACTAAAAGATTTCATGAGTGAAAATATGATATGACATGCTTACATAGTCGACACGTGGCATGCTTACATGGCTGGAAAGATGAGTAAATCACTAAGAGATTTCATTACTAATTACAACTTACTCAACCAAACACGCAATAACATGACCTACCAAAACTTTCTTTGACACTTTCTCCCACTTCTCTCCCGTCAAGCTCTCTCTCGCTTCTCTCGTCACTGGTTTTGCTCTGGTTTTTTTGCCTAGGAAAATAGTTATTTGTGTACATCACTGATGGGAGTATCTTCTCTTAGACGAGTTCTCATCTTTAGTTCTTCCCTTTTTTTTTTATTTATTTATTTCTAATAATTTCAATAGTGAGGCCTAGATTTAATATGTGTAGATCTACCGCTTTTGTCAATCATGTGTATTTGATGAAGGTATTTTTATCTCTCATGATGATGTAGACGGTCAGAAAAAGGCTAATCCATGGTCAGCCATCCGCCATTTGGCTGGTGAATGTGCTCATAGGCCTGATTTTACCCAAATTTGGCTAATTATGGGAGCCAACACTGATAGAGCAGCTGGTGGCAGCATTTCCTAAATTTTTGTGGAGCTCTTGTTTATACTGATTTGAATAGTAAGGAGAGCTTCTGATTTATTTAGTATTTTGTTGTTTATATTCTTGAGAGGTTATGCCTCGGGCTTTTGGCTTGTATTTGAACATTATTTTTTTTCAATTAATAATATTTTGAACCCCCGAGATGAAGAAGTTGCTAAAAGTGAGTCAACTAAATTGGAATATTTGGGTGTGGTCATTGATTCTTAAGATTCAATCTTTTTATAAAAAGATAATCATATTAATATACCAATTGACCATATTACACTTGACAAAAAACTTTATAAAACTCAATCAAGTCAAATCACTCTTTCATTCTTATAACATCATCATCTTTTGGTGACCAAAAGTCTTAACGCACTAGATTTTTAACATGAAAGTCTTAAATACATGCTCACATAGATTATGGAATTAAAAATTTATACATGATTACAAAAAAAAAATAATAACAATAATAATATTTTATCATTTAAATTTGGAAAGAAATAGCATGAGATATCAAAAAGGCTATACATGAGGAAAATGTATGTGATGAAGTTTCTGGTTACTCCAAAGGTGAGAGGCGGTTCCTTAGTTATAATGAGATTGAACCTACATAGAAAATACGGTCAGAGATACCAGACGGTGTGCCCAATGATAATCTTTCGACGCTCTAGTCAATTGAGAGGTATTTGTTTAGAGAGAGTAAGGAGTTTGAGTGTAAGGTGTGTATTACCTTTGTCACATATGGACTCAACCTATTTATAGGCAAATGATACTCTTGTTTACCGAGGCAGGTGTCATTCCAAGGTTAGCTCCTGGAGTCATATGATTAGACACATTGGTGATAGTTGAGGGTCAAGTGTCATTTTTATAAGGGAGAGGACTTGTGTGATAGGTAAGTAACTTGCGGTGAGTCCCGGGGGTCTGAATGCTTGAGGGCTAAGTTTTGGACGGAGGTCCTTTAGAATTCGGACCTTCGCTAACCTCCAAGGAACTCTCCAAGGTCTTTTAGTTCGATCTTGACTAGCAAGCCCTTGGTTATACTCTGACCCATATTAGTAGCTCCCCTGAAGCATTCAAAACTTGAGAGCTTTATAGCTTGAAAAGTCTAATGTCCATAGCCTCAAAGGTCCCAAGGGCAAAGTGTCTCTCAAGTGCAAACTTTTCCTTTAACTTAGAGCGCAAGACGTTCTGAATTTCAAATTTGGAACGGATATTCTTGGAAGCTAGAACCCCGAAGGGCTACAGTGCCAATCTAGACACGTTACGCTCTCCTTGTCAGCTGTGTCTTTTCATTTAAACTGGAGGGGACAGTTCCATCTCCCTTAATCAAAGCTTTTATTTTTGGCAGTGGTTCGAAGACATGTGGCATAACTATCGGGAGTTATAATGATTCGTCATAATGCCCTGGGCAGTTACGTCTCTCCAAGTGTCATTGTGTTTAATGGCTTGTCTAAATTTCTTCATCTATATAAACTCAATTTTTTTCTCTATTTCTCTTCTGTTTGCTTCTTTGATTCTTGTTCTTTTTTTTTTTTGCATTCTTGTTGTTCTTGCTTTCTTCTCATTCTTGTTTCCCAACTTTTCTTCAAGCTCTTTATTCCTCTATGTTTTTATTCTAATGGCTTCTAACCCAAAGGGAAAACAAACCATCACCAAGGCTGCTGCCAGGGCTCAAACAGTCCAAGACGCTTTAATGGCTGAAAAGCCCAAAAAGCAAACTAAGGGCCAAGATATCCCTAACTATGTCCAGATAGTGGTTGTGCTTGTGTTGGATGAAATTAAGCTCTAAATCTTTAACTTTGTGGTTTTCCAAGAAAATTTAGACACTGTGGCTGAGTCCATTAAAGTGAAATTCCCAAGTGTAGACATGAAGATATTCAGCATTGACCCCGGCACAGAGTTGCCTAAGGGGAATAATAACTATGTCTGGTACTTGAACCACATGGTAAATGGATTTATATTACCATCCTCTCCCTTCTTTTGTAAGGCCTTTAAATGTTTTAAAGTAAATCCCATGATACTGATCCCAAATCTATAGAGGACCTACGCTGCTTCGAGGTACTATGTTTTGCCTTAGGGATCCTTGAACCTACCCTTAAGATGTTCTATGATTTTCTCAACCTCTCTGTATCTTTCGAACCTTACCTCTACTACTTCCAGGAAAAGTCCAACCAAACCTTGCTTGGGGCGAAGGACAACAAGGTGGATGATTGGAAAAATAATTTTTTTTCTATGAAAGTGGTGAAGCTCCTGAAGGAGGGCTAAGAGGGATTTGGCTTTAGTGGGGGTTATATTGGGTACCCGAACATGAAGAAGTTTGAGAAGGACCTGATTGTGGTGGATGCCAATGGCATAAGGGTGTTGGCTTCTTGCCATCGCATCTTTGATAGGAGCTTCCTGCTGGGCTTTTCTTTTATTAGAGATTTCTGTGGGGGTCTTGCTCTCCCCGAAAACATAAGGAGAGCCTCTAATAAGTAATCTTCAACCCTCTCTTTTCATTATCATTGTTGTTTCTACTAAGTATGTTTTTCCCCTTGTAGAGCCCTTGAGTGATGATAAAGTGAAGTTTGGTCATCACAAGTTATTGGCTCTAGTTGCCAAGTTATGTCTCGTGGAAAACTAGGAAATAGCTCATCCTGACAACATAAACTTTATTCCCATTAGACACTTTAGAAGTGGGACTTTGCGGTTTCACATGGAAGAGGACTACCGAGCTAACAAGAGGACCTCCAATAAAAATGTGGAGGAGTCATTATACTAGTACCTGAAGAATTTTAAGGAGGGTACTGAACATTTGAGCTCGGCATATGAGAGTGACCTTTTAGCTAAGGTTGAAGTTGGGGCTAAAGCAATGGGACTCGAGGAGAAAGTTGCCGAGGGAAAAGGTGCCCAGGGGGGAGATGCCCAGCTGAGGGGAAATACTGACGAAGTAGATGAAGATGTAGAGCTTCCCATAACTCGCAAGAGGAGTATTGTTGTTTCCACACTTTCTAAAGTTGTGGTAGAAGCTCTTAAGGTCCAGGTGAGGGCTTCAACAGAGGTAACACAATAGCCTATAAGGGTGGAGGGGGCTTCTGTTGTTGAGGGAGATGCCTCAGTTATCCAGGAGGGTCAAAAATGATTTAAAAGGCTTTGAAAGGAGCCTCAAGGAGCGAAAGTTATGCTTGGGGCACCGAGTGTGATAGAAGCTGAGGAGGTGGGCTTAGAACTGGGGGTCGAAGAAGCTCCTTTTTAGAGCAGTCGAGAGAGAAGGTTCTACCTCAATGTCTTATCCTTTAGTCATAAGCGTCTATTGAAGGGATGCCCTGAGTTTGTAAAGATGAATGCTTAGATCATGGACTATCTGGAGCAGTTGGCCCCTAATTAGGTTACTTTTAATAAGGTGACGACCCAATACTTCCAACATGTTACTGTTGTCCATGATGGACCTACCTTGGCAAGGTAATATTAACATTTTGATAAGTTCCGCACTAACAAGGCTTATAACATCCTTCCTAGGTAGAGTAATTTGTCTATCGAGGACATTTCCAAGGCCATCTCTATTGTAGAGGCTTTGGCAGCAATGACAGGCAGTCTACACAGGCTTCGACAGTGGTAGTAGGGCCTTCTGAACCTCTGGTCCTTGAGGGTGGTGGCCTCAAAGCAACTCAAGAAAGGTTATTTAAAAATATGCACCTGGAGACTTCTACTTCCTCTTCTTCTTTTGGGTCTCCTTCTCTATCTCCCTTTCCTCCTCTCCACTGCTTGAGGTCCTAAGGAAGTTGGTTGAGGAGTGGCACATGAGGAGGCCTGCCTTTACTGTCAGCCCTCTCCAAATTATACATCTTAAGGTAGTAAAGGAGAGGAGGGGTGTTTGCTTCAACTGATCTACCAAGAGGTCGAGCTTTCGCTTTAGTGCTTACTTAAAAGGGATAGTTGGTGAGACTGTCTCCTTAATTTTAAATTTCATCAAATATTTTATGTGATCCTTATCTCTAATTTTTATAGCTCTATTTGTAGAAGAACATTTCGGCAAAGCTGGGGTCCAACCGGTGACAGAGGATGAGGGCTTAGAGCCTTTGGCAATTATGGAAGTAGGTGTTGAGCTACCCGGGGCTCACATCGAGGAAGGTGAAACTATCGCTCATTCCATATAAGCCCTCCTAGAGATGCAATGTGCTTCAGATGGTGGGATTAAAACCCAAGGAGGTTTGCCTTTGACCCTATGCATCGTGTAGCTCCTGAAGGAGTTAGAATTATGCTAAGGTCCTACAACACTAAAGACATAATCGGCACTGTCTTGAAGCTCACACGTGTAGCAAAGCATGCCCAAAAAGTAACAAAAAAAGAAGCTAGGGTTGCTAAGGGAGCAATTGAGAGAAGATTCACTGAAGATGTAGTCCCTGAGGTCATAGGTACTGGGGATCACTGTGGATATCTGGTTCGTTCCCCCAAAAGCAAGAATTGAAAGGGGCTTAGGCTCGCAGCCACCAAGAGAACCTGTTTTGGGGAAGAAGGTGGGAGAAGATACTTCTCGGGCTCCTAATCCTAAAAAGGTTCATTTGGAGCTATGCGGGAAGATATTGGAGAGCCCAGACTCCTATGGGGGTGATGTGTCAATTGGAGCCTTGTATAATTGGCACCTTTGCTCAACAGGAGATGATACTTCCGACCTTTGAGGGTCCATAGGGTCAGCCTCAGACTTATCCTCTTATCTCAAGGTGTCACCCTTTTTATTGTGTTATCCTGTTTATTTTTTCCATTTCTCACCGTTGTTTTTATTTGTAGGATGCTGCATTGCAAGCAGAAGAACTCTAAAGGACCTTGGATGATTATCAAGACATGTCTTCCCTGTATGAAAGAGAGCTTTACAACCTCCAGAAGGAATTGGAAGAGAAGGATAAGGCATTGTCAAGGAAGGATCAATTACTAGGCTCACAAGATGCTGATTTGGCCTTCCTTAAGGATAAGATTTCTTAGCTTAAGTTCAAAAATGATTTCCTTTAGAAAAAGGTTGAAGGAGTGGAGTTGTCCTCTTTAGAAGTTGAAAAGAAGTTGGAGGCTAAGGCACTAAAGGCTAAAAACTCCAGCAAAGTTACCAACATCTTCTCCAAGAAACTAGACCTTCTATGAGAGAATTTGCCTACTCTACTCAAGGAAGAGATTCAAAGGTTCGTTTGCTACCACTTCTTTGGAGAATAGCACAATAGTGAGATGGTTTAGGCTAGCTTAGACTAGTCTAACCACACTCTGGAGATGGTGGCTGAGGGATTTCTAGATGTCAAGGAGGAATTCAGTCCAACGGAGGTCAGAGCAATTGTTTCTGACATTAACTTATCAAAATACTTGGGGAAAATTTCCATGCTTTACCTTTCCTTCCTTAAGAAGCTATCCTTAGCCTTTAATAAATTTGGGGATCCCTTATCCGAAGGTTCAGTAGTGCAGTCTGCCTCTGACTTATATGAGAATCGGCCTATTGGGCATATGGCGAGGAGGCATCAGCCTGCTCCCCAGAACAACCATGAAGTGAGCTCCTCCAAGACCAATCAGAGCTGAACATCTTGACCCTCTTCTAGCTTGTACTTAGAATGTATAGATTATGATCTAACCCTTCCTTTTGCTCTCATATCTCATATAAATTTCTATACAATCAATTTATTAATAAAAGTACTGATCTCTTTCTTTCAACTTTGATCTTTTCGATTATTTTGGCTTTTGTTACTATTTTATTTGCCTTTTTCTTTTGCATTGCATAGTGTAAATCATTATGGAATTATCAATCGTTTAGTACTTTCTTTTAATTGATCTTTGATGACTTTCACCCTTTGACTTTGTGTTAAGGTTGTAAGGTTTTTTCTTTGTGCCTTTGGATCTTGGATGGCTCTATGCCTTCCAGGTTCAATGGTACCTCCCTTAGAACCAGTCAAGCTGAGCTCGGTGCCTTAACTCACTAAGGACTTAGTGTCCCCCTTGAAGGGTCTTTTTCTAGTCAAGCTAGGCTCAGTTCCTTATCTCACTAAGGACTTGGTACCCCCATTGGAGAGTCTTTGCCAATCAAGCTGGGCTTGGTGCCTTAGCTCACTAAGGACTTGGTGCCTTCCTTGGATGATCTTTTACAAGTCAAGCTAGACTTAGTGCCTTAGCTCAATAAGGACTCGGTGCCTCCCCTTGGAGGGTATTTTATTAATCAAGCTGGGTTTGGTGCCTTAGCTCACTAAGGACTTGGTGCCCCCTTTGGAGGGTTTATTTTCAGTCAAGTTAGGCATGGTGCCTTGGCTCTTGAAGGGACTATTCACTAAGCAGTTATACAAACACAAATTTGAAGAGAGAAGTTCTTTTACATTAGTCCTCACTGGTAATGTAATTTTAAATATTGTATATTCCATATGTGTGGCACTTCTGTGCCCTCCATCATTCTCAATTTGTAAGTTGCTGGCCCTATGACTCGTTCCACAATGAATGGGCCTTCCTAGGTTGATGCTAGCTTTCTCGTACCTTCTCTGTTTCTTATAGCTTCTAGGCTTCGCATCACTAGGTCTCCTTCTTCTAAATTTATGCTTTGTACCTTCTTGTTGAAGTAGTCATCGACCTTATTTTTATAGGCCAATGTTCTTATTGCCACTTGTTCTCTTATCTTCTCTAGCAGGTCTAGGTCTATCTTTCTTAACACCTCATTCTCTTCATCATTGTAGAAGTTGACCCTTCCACTAGGCATTCCAATGTCTACGAGCATGATAGCCTCTGTGATGAAAGTGAGGCTTAAAGGTGTCTCACTGGTCGCCTCCCTAGGGGTCGTTCAAAAGGCCCATAATACGTGGTGTAGCTCTTCAACCCAAATTTTCTTGCATCCTTCTAACCTTCTCTTCAAGCTTTGGAGGATGGTTCAGTTAGGGACCTCAGTTTTCCCATTTGTCTAGGGATGGGAAACTAAAGAAAAATGTTACTTGATATTGAGACCTTCATAGAAATCTCTCATATTTTCAGTACCAAATGTCATGTTGTTATCACTGACTAGAAGATGGGGAATTCAAAACTTATAAATGATACTCTTAATTTAATCACATTATTTGTTATGATCATTGCCAAAGCTTTAACATCTACCCACTTAGTGAAGTACTCCATAGCCACTAGGAGGAATTTCAAAGCCATGGCAGGGAGAAGGCTCATTTGTATAGTATTCCATGGTGTATGACAAAGTGAGAGCTTCACCATTTAACTTTCTTAGCTAGCTTTGAATCTTTGGAGAGTTTCCCCTCTTCCAAATACTCCCTTATGGGGTCTATTTAGCAAGGTTCTGAATTGCCATGACACCCTTGGGCTCCTTTATGCTCAGCTATGTTAAAACTCCCAGAAACACTTTCTTTGGCAAGTCTACAGGGTAGGTAATGACAAACTTTCTTAGGTTGTCTGATATGTTATTTTCCCCCCATTAGAATCTTCTTAAATTCTACCACTATGCCCTTCTCTTTCATTCTCTTGAATTTCTCATTAATCTTTCATAAATACTCAACCATATCTGGATGTCTAGATCAATACAACCCCTTTACGTGCCCTAGGACCAATTGTGAGTCACTATACACATGGAGCACTTCAATATGTAGGTGTTCTGCCATCGATAGGCCTTGTATGAGGGCCTCGTATTCTGTAGTGTTGTTGGTGGTAGGGAAGTCTAACTTCAATGCAAAATCCATAAGTGCACCTTCACGTTTTAGCATGACTCCCACACCACTTACCTCATTTACATACAGTTCCTATCTCTCCTTCGGGATCCCTTCTTGAGAGCTATTGTCTTTGCTTTCTCTTGGGACTTGATATGAGGGAAATGAGAACTCGAAGATTAAATCTACCAAGGCTTGGGCATATATGGTTGATCATGGCCTATATTGTAAGCTATACCCTCCTAGCTCAACTGCCTAACATAACATTCTTTCCAAAATCTCAGGCTTGTGTAGGATCTTCTGCAGTGGTTTGTCTGTCATGACTACTCCTTAGTGATCTTCAAGGTAGACTTTAAACTTTTGGCAAGAGAGTACTAGTGACTAGGCTAGCTTTTTGAGTGGGATATAGTTCAACTCTTCCCCTTGTAACACTTTACTGAAAAAGTAGACTATTTTCCAAACTCCTTCCTCTTCCCTAATAAAACTGAGCTAACAACATAGAGTGAAGCGAACAGGTAAATGAGGAGTTCTTCTCTAGATATGGGTCTGCTCAGTATCTACTCTAAATCCAAAAATGCTTTTAGATCATCCATTGGCAATCTTCGTCCACTCAAAGGTGGCATTCTTTCTTAGCTTTCCAAAAAATGGTAGGTACTTCTATTTCGGGATACTAATCTACCTATGAACTTCTGCACTTCCTTTACATTCCGAAAGGGAGAAGG
>CAOJBK012728212.1:0-22455 GCA_948294925.1 Codiaeum variegatum | reverse complement strand
CATCAATCTCCAAGCCCTCTCCAACAGGCTCCACCCTAGGTTCCTCAACTTCAGGAACCTCTTCAACGGCCTCCTCAAAAACAACGACCTCAGTAACATCAAAAGCTGGAGTAGGAGCTGACTTCAAAGGTCTTGTTTGATGGATAAGGGCATCCAAGGCATTGAACGAATCCTTTAACGTGCCCACATCCACAACATCATCAGTAAGCTCCACCGATACTGCCTCAGCCATTGGAGCCTCAGAAACAATAGGCACCGAGCTAGAGTGAACACTACCCTCGGCCCTATGTGCTGCATAAGAAAAGATAAAAGTGTTAAAAAAGAAGAAACACATACATATATACATGCATAGTGCTATTTACTTTCAGGAACAGGCCTTTCTAATGAAGGCTCAAGAAAAGTAGCCAGTGGGGTAGCAGGTAGACTACTTGCTGCAGAAACCCGAATCGGGGAGGCCTCAGGAGAAAGAGTAGCTCTGACACCCTTAGAGACATCTTCAGGGCTCAACGCGCCCCATTGACTGAGCCTCTTGAAAGCCTCATCCGGGCTGAGTTGAAGGAAGTCTTCATATTGCCTCACCAGCACTCCTCCATCCTTCACCAGGACCAAATGTTGGTAATATTGACTAAATAGCTATTGAAACATAGTGGAATCTGATGCTGCCTCGTCCAGAAAAGTAAGCACCTGCTCGTGCACCTTGGCAAACTCAGGGTGCCCCCTCACCAGCTGGTAAACCCTGGCACTCCTGACATTCAGTGGATTCTTCCGAGTCCTCCCCAGCCAGAATGGAGACTTAGGTAATTCTGGATCCTTAGCAACAGCTTCGCTGACCTTGCAAAGCCTCTTCAATTTTCTTGGTATAGGTTCCCCCCCAGTGGACCCAACTAGGGAGGATGATGTCCTTTTTCGAACCAGAGGCTCCTCTGGCGACTCCTCCAGGTCTAAAAGAACCTTTCACCAGATGGCCCAGCCACCTCTTCACCTCTACCAATCCCAGCCACCACTGGAACGTCAGGATCACGCTCAGAAGAGGACTCCAAGTGCTCATATCCTCTTTTAAAAATTTTCAAGTACCTATAAGGAGGCACTTCGACGTTCAACTGGAGAAATTTCATAGCTTCCTTGTCCTCCCTCAAGGTCCGATCCCGAAGCTTCCCAGTATACATAATGCGTATGGGCAGCAGGACCTTGTTATTTACGGGTACAACATGGCGCCCGGACAGCTCTGGGAAGGCCACTTCCATACTCAGAGCCAATTCCCTCAGTACATCCTTCGCCTTTTGATCAGTCAAAAGCTCTCCAAAAAATACAGGTCAGAGTTAGTCAATTGTATTAAAAATAAAACTAACTTAAATTACTGTAGGACAGAACAAGTACTTACCAGAGACTCGACGCACATTCCTCGGACGAGAAAGGCGCCCACTCGAGTCCTTGAGAAATGAGGAGTCCATAATCTTAACACGATCAAAGACTCGATCGTAATTCGCCAAGTGCCATATACCCTCGGCATCAGCAAAAGTAAGGTTGGATTCCAGCTTCTCCAACCTTGGAACACCTCTATAAACCCCTGGGAACCCGAACCCAGGGTACTCACCAGAAAATGGGCTTAAGACCCGCACACTGAAGAACTTGTGCTTTCAGTCATCCACCTTATTCTCCTTCACTCCAAAAAGGGTTCGCAAAGGCCTCTTCTAGAAGTAGTGAATGTAGGGGTCACTGGAGCACGCCAGATTGAAAAACACCTGGAACATCTTGGGCGTCGGTCTACTAATCCCTAGCACCCAGCAGACCATCTCGAAGCAATACAAATCTTGAATCAAGTTCGGCGTCAGCATCATGGGATTCATCTGGAAATAATTAAAGCAGCGGCGAAAGAACGAGGAAGGAGGAAGAAGGAGGCCCCTGGCCATATGGTCCAAATACCATACATACTCAGTGTCGCTTTTGGGCAGTTCAATCTGGGTAGTGGTTGAAAAAACTCTAGCTTCAGAAGGAGGCTGTTCTATAAAAATTTTGTCAGCCGTGGCATCCAGATTGGCCTAAAAAATCCCAAAGTTAAGCTTGGCAGGCGCAATAGTCCTCATGTGCAGCCTCACAGTGGTATCAAGGTATGTGGCAGTATCCATAGCCCTAGATTGCTTCTTTGCCTTCTCAACAGTGTCTGGCCAGTATTTCTTGGCTTGCTTTTAAAGGGGTGCCATTAGAGAAGAGAAATGCATGGAGATGGTTAGAGAAAAGTTATAGAAAACAAATGAGACAAGGATTTGGCAGAATAACAATAGAAAATTTTGCAGAAGAAGTGAAGAACTGCTGCAGAAAGTGCCCCCTTTTATAGGCAAAGATGAAGGCATTAACTGCCCTTGGAAACTGGTGGACACGTGGCGAGCCCAGGACGAACCGACGTCAGTGCCATCATTACCTCGAGACATACCCTTCCATATGGCGAGCAGGGGGAGGTCGACATAATACACCGAACTTGGGGAAGCATAATCGTCTCAACTGGAGAAGTGTAACAGACAGAAAACTGTAACGTCTTGTCTGCTTAATTAATGCTCCCTCAGCGAGCCCATGCTCCCTCAAGTGAGCCCATGCTCTCTCAGCGAGCCCCAGCTCCCTCAACGAGCCTAACTTGATGGGTAAAAGTCCTTCATAGGGGGACATCATCCTTTGGTTTTTTCCTTGGATGTAAATACATAGTAAATACTTCCTTGCCTAACAAAAATATCTATCATGTTTAGATAATAGTTATACAGGAAGTCAATCACAGGATGCCACAAGAAGAGCGAAGGGCACACATAGTCAAGCCTACATTTTAGTTGAAAGAAACAAAGACAAATCACACAAATGAAAGTAAAATAAAGTTTGGAGAAAACATAAGCACAAATACCATAAAGAAAGGTAAAACTCATTTTATTGATTAAAAATAACTTACAAACTGTTACATACATACAGATATACTAAAAAGCCCAAAGTACGAAGCTGCACCTACAAGCTAGAGCTAAAATAAATAACAAGGCAGCATGTGCAACGAACCCCTAACAACGCCAGTAGCGACGAGGACGCAAATGACAAGAAAGGTTCGACCACATGCTCCTAGTTGTGCCCGACACATGAGGACGTCCAGCGAGGAACTTCCAAAGAATGTCAGACATGAGAGAATGAATATCCTCGATCTCTCAACAAAGCTCGACTCAAGAGGGAGTTCTTCGATAAGCTCCCAATTAAGATGAAGATGAGGAAGAGTTTTGACGCCTTGGATTTCATGGGAATGGTATCTCTCATGAGAAGCATGGTGATCCTAAGGACACACTCAGAATAAAGATTGAAGCCAGCAATCAAAAGAAAGCAAACCTTACAAAAAATCTTGAGATGAAAAAATGAGTCACACTAAAAGGCCTTTTATAGGCAAAGTTCAAGGCATTTATGAGCCTTGAAAAATGACGTCATTTATGGTTATGGGGAATAAAAATATTTATGAAACGTGGAAAATTGAAGTCCAAGTGGCGTACCTGGGAAATATGAAGAAATTAAATGCTCATTATGGTTATTCTTGACCGTTTCTCCATCATTATGGGAATACGCTCCCACGTGTCAAGCAAGTAGGGATAGCTTTAAATGGATGGTAACAGTCTCATCACAGAGCCAAGATAAGACCAATAGTCAGGAACATCGAAGCAACATTATAGCTTGATCACTAGGCGCTTCATCAGCGAGCCCTCCTTTCTATCAAGGAAGCCTAAGCATTAACCGAAAAGTTCTACTCAGCACTTTTTGAGCTGCCAAGCCTTCAAGTGCTACGCTTCAAGGGGACAATTGATACTACCTCACCTTCGGCCTAGTCTGGTCCCAACAGGTCTAGTTGGATTCGCACCGAGCCTACCCCACTCAGTCCAGTCCGAACTCCAAACACAGCTTCGACTTGTCCTCTAGTGACCTTCGGGGTTCGGAACCTCACAACAGACAGGTGTCGTAGGCCCCATGGAGAGGTACACTGACAACGCATCCTAGCATGCCACGTGCCCCATTGTACAGGGTTTTCACACCCTATAAATATATGCATCCACAACCTGAACAAGGTAAGACCAAACCTATGCTCAAAATCTCTCAACTACATACTGTTCCAATTGTGATCCAACCCTTTCACTGACTTAAGCATCGGAGGGTTATCGCCGGACACAACGTCCGGCACCTCTGACCGTTTGCTATTCTGTGCAGGTCCATCCAAACTCAACTAGAGTCATTGCATCTCAGCGTGATCAAAATCAGCACGCATCACCTTGTACAAGATCATGACTAGAAAGAGTTAATTATCATTCTTAAGTTACATGGAGAAATCGTTCCTTGGATAAAGATCAAGACCAGAAGTAGATGATGAACAATTCCATATTGCATCTAAATCTGATGAATGGACAAGAGATTGAGTTTCTCTTGCCTTGTGTTAAAATCTGATCATACTGTTTCCTTAAGGCCTTAAACCTAAATTCATCACCAGATAAACTTGTTTTGGTCACCATTTTAGCAACATTAGATTGCCCTTCAAGCATACTAACTACTGCAGACATTGCTGGCCGAGTTGCAGGAGATGGATTCGTGCATAGCAATGCTATTTCAATCACTCTCTGTACTTGTTCTTTATCAAAGTTGGACACCAATCTTGGATCAACTAGCTCCATTAGGTTTCCCTTTTGTTGTAAAACAAGTGCCTGAAATGTATATATATACCCATAAGAACAGGTTAATTGAAATTCACAGCATTATAAAAGATTTGGGAGCTTACACAATCTAGAAGGCATACAAAATTTTCATCTGGATGTTTCATATTTGCTTTTTCCAGCCACAATTTCTAATTCTACAACCCTAAAACTGTAAACATCTGCCTTAAAGGTCAGATGACCCCATAATGCATATTCTGGTGCCATGTATCCTCTGCAACAATTGATAATTCAGTCACTTGGCTACCTACTTCAAAAACAACTTAAAACTTTATGAGGTTAGCTTACATAGTTCCAGCAATTCTGGTGCTAATGTGGGTGTTTTCTTCTTCGACAAGCTTAGCCAACCCAAAATCAGATATCTTTGGATTTAGATCCCCATCAAGGAGCACATTAGTTGTTTTAATGTCTCTATGAACAATTTTTAAGGCAGATTCTTCATGCAAGAAAGGGAGATCTTTTGCTATGCCAACACAAATCTTGTGCCTTGTAGGCCAGTCCAATTACAACTGGACTTCCTTTTTACCTATGAAAAACATATATATACAGCCAAATCAATAAAGGCCATATTCTGCATTGAAGAACTAAGCAGTAAGCTTACCGAATAAAGGCTGTTGTTTTGCATATATTCATATACTAACAACAGTTGGGTCCCTTCTACGCAGCGTCCATATAGCCTAACTAGAATTGGGTGCTGTAAACCAGAAATTATTCCTATCTCTGTTACAAATTCTCGATTTCCCTGACTTGATTTTGAAGAAAGCTGCTTAACTGCTACTATGGTTCCATCTGATAATATTCCCAACAATTAAAAATGTAATGTGAATTCCTGTAATGCTTATTCAATATCCAATTACTATTCTGAAGAAGGAACTTAATACTTTGTAAACAGGACCAAAACTGCCTTCTCCAATCTTGTTTGCTGGACCAAAGTCATCTGTAGCAGCTTTTATTTGTCTGAAAGTGAACATACCAGTTTGCAGATCTAACCCTACTAGTTCTGCACAAGTTAAACGAGAATACAAAAACTTGAAAATCCTTTGCTACCGCGTTCTCTTAATTTCCTGCCTCCCAAACAGCATTTCCACCAAAGAATGCCTGCAAAAGTGAAAAATAACAATGGCAGGCCTCAATTAATTTTCTCTTTTTGCTTCCATTAGGAGGCTTGAATTCTATGCAACATTACAGAAACAAAGTTATTGTCAGATTGCAGTGTAAAATAATGGATTATTTGAAATAGAAGAGATAAACAAACATACTAGATTGGACATCAATGGGCAGATATGAGAGGACCATATATGTTCCTTTCGTCGGGGAAGTCGTTGTCCCTTTCCCAGCCCACAGGAAGTGACTTCTAAAGTTCCATCCTTGACAGTTGCTGTAAATTCCTTGATGAGAACTTTGTCTACACCTGGTCTACTGTGAAATTCCAATCTTTTTTACCCACTTGTTCACCTATTTCACGCAAACTAGATGCTTTTCTAAGTTTCTTTGTTATTATTGGCTAATAATGGCTATTACATACCTTCATTGGCCGGAAGAAGCCCAGCTTCAGTCATAATTAGTGCCACTATTAACATGATTAGTAGCAGAATTATAGGCAACTTACTATGACTAAATGTTATTGCCATCTTCTTCTTCTTCTTTCTTTCTCTATCTGATCGCTTGCCAC
The DNA here is from genome assembly GCA_948294925.1 of Codiaeum variegatum. NCBI lineage: Eukaryota > Viridiplantae > Streptophyta > Magnoliopsida > Malpighiales > Euphorbiaceae > Codiaeum > Codiaeum variegatum. The sequence goes on along the minus strand of CAOJBK012728212.1, from coordinate 16,071 downwards.
TCATTAATAGATTCAACAACTTGCATGATTTGACTAATCATCACTCATTTATTTGTTAAGAAAAATTTTCAATAATTTTTTTTTCTGTAATAAATGGAAAAGTACATCTTCTTTTTGTAAAAGTCTTTTAATAATCCTTTAATTATAACAATTTTTTTTATTATACTACATATTTTAGTTATAAATTCATAATCCAATTTTTTTGTTGTAATCTACACTTAATTATTATGAATGGCTTACTCTAAAAACTATAGCGAGTTTAAGGCATAGGGCAAGTCCTCCAACCTCTTAATTTTACTCCTTAAAATAATATAAAATATTCACACTTTATTTTTAATAAAGAGTAAAATATTAATACATTTCAATAATATTCTTTATTTACTCCATTTTTAATAACAAAAGTAAGAAAAATAGTTTTAAAAAAAATTAAGAGTTATTTTCTCCCTTCCTAAATTTGAGGAAAAAGAGGACGTGACTCTTAAAAAATTTTAAGTAAGAAGATATTTTCAAAAGACTGTTAAATATAGAAAATATTGATTTTACTTTTTAAAATAGGGAAGAAGTCTTATTTAAGAGCGTCTTCAATAACACTCTTTAAAATAAAGAGCATATTTAAAAAAGTAAAGAGCATCTTTATATATGAAAAGTTAAATAATTTATTCAACTCCAATAGGCTCTCTACAATTATATTCTTTATTTTGGTTTTTGCCATAAACATAAATATTTTCAAAAAAAATATTTCCAAAATAATATTAAACATTAAAGGAAGAAGATGAAAATGGAAAAAAGTTATGTAAAATTAATAAAAATAGGAATATATTTAATGCAATTTAGAATAGAGAGTGAAGTTTGACTTTCTAAATATGGAGAGTCAAACTGATTCTCTTCTTTATAATGTAAAAAATAAAGAGCATATCGCAGCTTTATTTTCTTTAATAACTCTCTAAAATAAAAAATTTAATTTAAATAAAGAACTTATTAGAGATGCTTTAAGACACTATTGGACTTGCACTTGTATGTAAATGAATTTCAGGTGTAAATATTTGTCTCATTTACATGATGGATTTTAAATTTATGGTGATTATAATTCATGAAAAATGTAAGCTTTTAAATCTTTTCTTTTTAAAGATTTTGAAACATAATGAAAATTTTTTTAATAGCAAGAGTCAATTTTATTTAATGTGTTTGAAGTTAACAAAAGAAAAAAACATTTAAATCATCTATCCAAAGTCGAAAGACTTTCCAATATACTCCGATAAAATCTAAGGTCAAATCATATTTGAAAAACTCCTTAGTACCAAATGAAAAGAAAAGAGTAAAATAATATAGGGACAGTGATGCCAAGGGTCCATCATCAACCGTTGGTTACAATTAAAAATAAAGAACCGAGTGTTATGCTACATAATGTTTTGAACCTCACATCCGTTGTGGAAAAACATGAGCCACAACAATCTGAAGACCAACCCATAATACACATAGCAACACCCAAAGATTCTTGCACAAAGAAGCATAGCATCCTCTGCAAAAAAAAAAACTTATTAATTCACGTGTATCCACATGATTATTATCATTATCCTTCAAATGTCTTTCTATAATATTACTAGACTTTAGGCAAATATGATTGTGATTAGAAATTTGGAACATTGGACCTCTTAATCACAGAACATAGGTGTGTATTTTTGTGTTAACGTCTTTCAATATTGTCTAAATTACAACTAATTTAATTTTCGAGATTTGTAAATATTAATAAGCTAGTTTTTTCATACAAAATTTGGAAATAGTTCATAACATTCTATAAAATTTTGAGAAATAATCTAAAGCAAATTGTTAGATTTTTAAGAAATTCAATATAATATTTTAGAATTTTTTTTAAAGTTTGTACAAAAGAACTTAAAGGTTAATTAGATTTAGTGTCCATTTTATAGGCCCAAGACAAAATTTAAGATTAGATATCAAATAAAAAAAATTTTGACACATAAATTCTTAAAAACTGGTACAAATGCCAATAAAAAAATAATAATATGAATGTAATAGAAATTTTAAAAAAAATTGATTAATAAAAATTAATGAAATAGAAACTTTGAAATATATATATAATACTATGCGATAGGTCTCTAATAGTCCTTTTCTTTTTAGTTTCACTCTTTAGTTTCACTCCTCTTCCAATATAGGTCCAGGGCGGTCACTCAAGACCAACCTTGATCAGATTATAGAAACTATTTCATGGATTTGGCCTTTTAACGAGATCAAGGTGTTAATTGAATCAAATTTCATGAATTCTTTAATTTATTTTTAAATTTATTTATTATTATCTATTTTTTGGTTCAAAATGATATGTTATTTTGATTTACGTATTAAAAAATTTGATTATTATCTTTTAAATTCACAATATGAAATAGCACTTAAGAATTTTTTATTTTTTATTTTTATTTTTAATTCTGCATTCAATTATCTCGCTGTCTTTCTTTCTCTCTATAGAAAGCCTTGTTTTTTTCTTCTATGTATGATCGTTGAAACTTTTTTTCAATTTCTTTCTTTGGTCTTTTCTGCATGGCTAGCATGAGTAAAATCATGCAGAAAGAACAAGATTGTTCCACTAATGAATTAGAGGATAAATATTATCATTTAACTTTGGAAGAGGAAGATGAGAACATAGTTGAACTGGTATATTCAGATGATGAGGAAGTGGGTGAGGCTGTGGATCTTCGTTGGGTAATTGTGGGTCGCTTTTTAATTGATAAAGCAATAAAGTTTGATGTGATGATGAACGTAATGGAGGTGGTTTGGCGTCCAGTCATGGGAATGAGAATGAAGGTGGTTAAAACCAACTTGTTCCCATTTCAGTTTTGACATGAAAGAGATGTGATAAGAGTGTTGAAAAATAGGCCTTGGACCTTTGAATATCCGTTTTTATATAAGAGATTAGAGATGTGTGATTAACCTGCCAAAGTTATTTTAAATGAGATAGAATATTGAGTTCAAGTTTATGATGTCTCATGTGGCTTTATGTATGAAAAAGTCACAAAACAAATTGGCAACTATATAGAAACATTCATACAAAATGACCCTAATAACTTTGGCAGAAGCTGAAAGCGTTATCTGAGAATCTGAGTCTCTTTTGATGTGACAAATCCTCTGAAAAGGGCATGGACCTTCACGCATGCGTGAAGAGCTTGACACATGTGTTGAGCATTTGATGTATGTGTCTTGTCATTCGAGCATGCATGTGTCATTTTGGGCTTGGGTCTGTCAAGGGCTCGATTTTCTAGGTCCGGTTCAATTCAGTCCAATTCAATTTCTTTGGATTTTTAGGTTCGCTTTAAGTCGATTTGAGCCCAGTCAGATCCGTTGGGCTCGGATTGATAGGCTAGATGCAATGGTGCCAAAATGAGAGTTCACAGATCCATGGGATTGAAATTGCTAGAGGTGTTCCGATGGTGTCCAATTTGATGTTCGCCGATGACTATATCATCTACTTTAGAGTTAATGCAACTGAGGCAATGTGCATTTAGAATTGTCTTCATAAATATGAGGAAGCTTCAGGTTAGTGTATTAATTTTAATAAGTCCTCAATCTATTACAATTCAAGCACAAAATCTAGTGATAAGTTTGATGTGCATCATATATTGAATATTGAGGAAACACAATATGTAAGCATATATTTAGGCTTGTCTTCTTGTGTTGGAAGGAAAAAAGCTCAAATTTTTTATTTCATAAAGCATTTATCTACAGTGGGGAAGGAGCTCTTGATAAAAATTTTATGTCCGTCTATTCCTACCTATGCAATAAGTGTTTTATTTTTCCTCAAGGATCATGTGATGACATTGAAAAACATCTTAATGCATTTTGGTGGAGTAAACAAGGTAGTGAGAAGCACAGTATTCATTGGTTTAATTGGAAGGATTTGTGCAACAAGAAAGGTAATGGTGGAATGGACTTTTGAAGGCTTCATGAATTCAACTTGGCGCTCCTGGGCAGACAATGTTGGTGCATTCTCACCAATACACAATTATTGATATCCAACTTATTTAATGCCATGTATTTTCTAAATGTCTCTTTTTTAAATGCTCAGTTGGGTAATAATCCCAGTTTTGTGTGGCGTAGTATCATGTCTATCCATCACATTCTGAAACTGGGATTGAGAAGACGGATTGGGGATGGAACTGATATGGTAATTGCTAGAGACCCTTGGCTCATTGATGAATTCTAACCTTACATTGAGACAAAGCTGCCAAGTGAGATCCGAGTGACAAATTTCTAAAAGAATTCTAGTTTCTCCTAGGTGTCACATTTGTAAATCTCAATATGAATCAAATTTTCACACTTTTATTGATTGTATGGATTCTAGACAGTGTTAATATGACTTTGGGATCAATTATGTGCTGAATAACCGCGATAAATTTATTAGCTAGTTGGCTTATATCTTCAACAAGTTAGACTTGAAATTGTGTGGGATGGTGATTTCCATTATTTGGAAGATTTGGATGCAACGTAATTGAGTAGTTTGGCAAGGAATCAAATTGAGTCCAAGACATATTGATGGAGCAATTTCATACATGTCTCACTAGCTGCATGCTTAACAAAACACAAAACCTTCCTTGAGCAATTCTGACGCTAACAATGAAAGAACCAACAAATGGATGAAGCCTCACAATGGAAGAGTAAAGAGCAACTATGATACTACTATTTTCAATCAGAATGGTAAGATGAGATTTAGGTGTGTTATTAAAGATAACCAAGGTTGTTTTCTGACAGCTAAATGCAACTCGCTTCCCCATCCCAACGGTTGTCCTACTTTGGCAGAAGCAATTAGCTTCAAGAAAGCCCTTAGCTGGGTAAAGAAATTAGTTATGCATCATGTGGACTTTGAGTTGGATTCTCTTATTACTGTGCAGACTATGAATAGTCATGTTATGGATCTTTCTCCTTTTGGCTTGTTATTGAGGATTGTAAATCTTTGTTTAGAGAGATGGTTGATTATAACATCTCATTTTGTAGAAGATCAGCAAATCAAATGGCTAATTTGCTAGCAAAAGCCTATGATTCTATGCCTGGCTCTATTAGTTGGATGGATTCTCCACCAACATTCATTTGTAATGTTCTAGCTTCTTATATTTAATAAAGGTCCCTTTTAAGTTTTTTAAAAAAAAATTCATAATATGAAATGAGTATTGTTTTATTCGTTATAAAAATATTTTCATAATATTATTTTTTTAAAAAAATATTTGGTAATATAATTGAAAAATTGATATAAAAAACTCGGCTTCAAAAAAAGAATAAGTGCGATAATTTTGGATGTGTACTAATTAGATAATTCACGTGTCCACAAATAAGTGGCAAATACGTTTTTTGAGATTCAATTTTGAATGAAAAATTACTCTTAGAGATCGTTTGGATTGAGAGAATATGAAATTTTAAGAATGTAAAATGCAGAGAATATTAAAATATTTTATTTGGTATAAAAATAAAAATTCATTGAGTGTATGACATATTCATAAATAAAATAAAATCGTATAAGTAAAAAAATGAGGGAATGTTACATTCTCATTTCCTATGTGTGATTTCAATTTCTATAAAAATGAGAGAATTTGAAATCAATGAATTATACATTCTTAAAAAATAAACAATTGAATTTAATATAATTCATGGATTATTTAAATTCTCTTAAATCAAACACTTGCTTAAAATATATATAATAAAAAATTTTAAAAAATAATTTAAAAAAATACTTTTTAATACAAATATATCAATATATATATTTTATATCATAGTACAATTTTTTTTTATATAAATTAATGATCAAGTTTGAGCAGAAATTGCTGATTATTTATGGATGGGAAGAGTATATTAAAAACCTGTGGCTGTGGCCGGCAAAACGTACTAAGTCAATGGGTTAACATCAACGACGTCAACTATGTGCCCATCAATTGATGGATTTATTTTGTGTATGAACATGCATGTGCCAATAATCATTCATTGTACATATTCGTTAATAGTCATCGAGTAATAGAAATAGAATGTTTACATTTCTCCAAAGAAAAAAAAAAAAAAACTAATGCTTACAATTACATTAGGCAAAACTATCAATTTCCTCTTCAATTAATTTTTTACCACTTTTTCTTAATTTTTAAATGTCATTTTTCTCTTTAAATTTATAAAATAGTAATATATTATCTTCTAAATTTGATTGATTTACTAGTTTCTTTTTTACTTTTAAAAGTACCATTTTATCTTTTAAACTTATAAAGTTATAATACATTATCCCTCAATTTCTTTGGCTAAAAGACACACATTGTCCCTGGATTTATACTTCCATTACACCATTGTCCTTGAACTCAAAAATCTTATACAACAATATCTAAACTTGTGATTACCGTTCAGTATTATCTAAACTGCAGGTTGTCAGTCATTTCTGACCAGTTAATGATGAATGTACTTTTGTTTCCTAAAACAACATGCCATGTCAGACTAGTTTGGCAGCTTTTTCTAAGCACGCGTGGATATATGTACTTTCTTCACCTTTTTAAAATAAAAAAACCCTAATGATTAAAATTTCAAACCCTTTTTCTTTCACGATTTGAAAAAATTTCCAACCCACTTTCTTCAACTTCGTAAATTTCTTCCCCTTCGTAAATTTTTAACCTTTAATAAAATACAATTTGGAAAATTTTGCAACTCTTTTCTGATGATTTATAAAAACTTCTACTCTCTTCTTTCTTTTTCTTATACGAAATTGAACCATGGCCATGGCTGATGCATCGATTCATTTTGGAGTTCTCCCAAATTGCAAGTGTGGGATAAGATCTATAATGCGCACCTCATGGTCTCCTGACAATCTTGGTAGAAGGTTTCTTGACTGCAATAACTATGTAGTACGTGTTCTTTTAGCCCTAATTTTAATTTGTAAAAATAAAAAATCTTAATTACCTGTGTTTTTCAATTGAAGCAGACACCCAATGAATGTGATTTCTTCGCCTGGGTCGACCCTATTTTTCCTCCTCAAGCAAACATGGTAATTCTTGGGTTATTAAAGAAGATGGACAAGTATGAAGTTAAAGAACCTGTTGGGTTCTGCCAAATGGTGTTCAAGTCCATGAAGATGGTTATGTTACTTCTCATTTATTGCTGTGGGTTTGAAGATTTTTTTTGCAAGCTAATCAATTAGATTTTGAGGTTTGATATGTCAATGAGATGGTTTTAGACATATTGGTTTAGGGTTAAATAGGTTTTTGTTTGGTATTTTGTTATTTCAGCAACCTGTACCTATAATGAAACTAATCAATGAAAGATAACATTTGGCTAAATTGTCTATTCTGCAATTGAATTACAGAAGCTTTTTTTTTTATTTCATCCTACGATTCAGCTAATAGAATAGAAACAATTCAATCATAATAACTCATTAATAAAATAGAAATAATTGAATAATAATTCAATTGGTTTTCATTAACTAATTAAGTCAAGTTTTAAATTTAAACATTGTGATAATAAAACATATTAAAACCAAATACTCGACATAAACTAAACAATCCAACTGACATAACAAACACATTACAACAAATGTCTTGACATAAACTAAATAATCCAGTTTTAACTGTCCTCCTTCCTAGTCTTCTTCCTTTAAGAGCCACCATTTTTTTTTGTTCTTAATCTTTTTCTGCTTCCTTGAGGTACCTCAGCAGCTTGTGAATTGTTGGAATCCTAAGTTCCTGAATCATCAGTCAGTATGGTATGCATATGCTCAAATTCTCTTACCCTTTGCCTGCCTCTCCCAACAACTTCATCTTACATTGAGTATATGTGGCTGACTAGCAGCTCCCTATTTCAGCTTGATTTCTCACTGATTGACTTGAATTGCCCACATTACCATGTATAGCTTCCTTATTTGACTTTCCATTCTTCTTTTTATTATGTAAAATTCAAGTCCAAACATAAATACAAAATAATTTTTATAAACATTTATAATCAATTAAATTTTGGGGTTTAGATATAACATTTTCATCATATAATGATTGGATTTCCTTCCCATGCCTCTTCACATTGTATCCTATTTCCCCATAGTGGTTGCACCTTATTCTTACAAGTCCTTTCCTGGGTAGCTTGTTCTTCTGTTTTGCTATCCTTTCAAGATCTTCAACAATCTTTCTTCTAGCCATCCTTCTTTTCCCTTTCTTAGTCTCTTCAATAGTGGGAGCTATTATAATGTTTCTATCACTACTAGTTGGCCATAACTCCATTCCATTTATCCCAGGAATCACATTGTTATATACCCTTAAACATGTTTCAACTGAACACTGTTTGTCAACAAAAGTAATAGGGTTTTAGTTGTTACTAATCATGCAAGCAACTACATGATGATAAGGAATGCCAGTTAGTTGCCACCTCCTACAACTGCGTTCCCTTTTTTTTTTATATCAACTAACCTCTGCCTATCAGGACTAGATACTTGTATCAGGTGTGACCATCAAATCACAGCCTCATATGCCCAAACTTATTTAATGATTTTGTATAATTTCTTCCTTATCTTGGGATAAATAGTCCCCTCAACCCTCTTCAATTCCTCCCTTTTCATATACATTTTCTTCATCAATTTGCATCTTATCATCTCCAACCATGTTATAATAGGCTTATCTGTAGTGTCTAATATACACTTGTTGAAAGCCTCACATAAATTGTTGGTTAGCATATCACATTTGGGGTGTGTTTCAAACAAGGCTCTACACCAATGCACAAATGGCCTATCTCTTAACTATACCATTGCTTATGGATTCTTGGTTTCAATTACACCCAATGCATCTTTCATAGTAACCTCATAATTATCCCTAACTGCATTCCACATTAGGTCTTTCATCTCTTTACCACTAAACCTCCCTCTAAAATTGGTGTATAAATGCCTAACATAGAATATGTGTTCTGCATAAGGCCACAATTCCTCCACACTTTTAACCAATCCCTACATAAAAAAAATCTAGCAGCAAACACACCATAACAAGATTAAATAAAAATTTAATTAATAATTAATTAAGCAAAAATAACAAACATAATAGCATTACCTTTTGGCGGTCAGACATAAAAATTCACTAATGACTATTGTGCATTGATAAGTCCTTCTTCAGTAACCTTAGGAACCAAATCCAAGTAGCATATCATTATTTGTCTAGGATGATTGCTTAACACAAAGGAAGCATGCAATCATTGGGATCACTTGCTACAACATACAAAAGCTGACACCCATAAGTCCCTTTTAACCAATAAGCATCTAAACGTATAAATGGTCCACACCCTGAATTGAAAACCTTCTTTAGTGAACCTAAGAAAATATAAATGCCCTAGAACTTCCCTTTCTCTTCCATAAATTCTACTATTGTATCAGGATGGATCCTAAGCAATTCTAATTTGTAACTATGTGGAAGAAAATACTACTAGCCATGCAGTGGAAGCAGAAGAGCACGAATCGTGAGGTTCAATTTTTAGTTTTCAACACTTTTGTAAAACTTAGTTCCATTTTAAAACTCTTTTAGCATGGATGATTTTGTTGTTCATTAAACTCTTTAATGAACATCTAAACCTAAACTAGGACTTATAATTTCAATTAAGAATCTTTAGCCAATTATTGTGCAAAACACAAATATAACTAAGGAGAAGGATTAGAGGCATCAAATACCTTAACTCCCTCCTTCATTAAGCCCCTTAAGGTCGAAGCCTTTAGTTCAACTCACACCGAAGCTTTCCCAAGGTTCTATCTCCTCTTCTCATCAAGGAACTTGAACTGTCTCTCTTTAGTTGCCCAAATCCTTTTGGTTCTTGCTCCTTTGTTGAGAACTTGAGAATTTAGGGATTGTTTTGGACTTAAATCTATGCACACACTCTTTTCACAAAGGGATAAAAGAAGAGTTTATGGCTAAAGAACTCTTTTTCAAAAATAAACCCCTCTCTCTATTATGGTGTGATGATTTGAAGCTTTCTCTCTCTAACTCTTAGAGAGCTTCTCTCTCAGCACTTTGGAGAAGAACATGAATAGTGATTAGTTCAAATTACTTAGGAAAAAAGATGATAGCCTATTGCTCTTATACCAATACCCTAATTTCTCTTTTCCTTAATTTAGGGAGGAAATAAGGAACCATGTCTGTTTGACCATTTGACTATGTGATTAGTCAATTAGTCAAATAACATTAATGTAGAATTATTAAGAACTCTTCTTAATCCCTCATTAACCACATCTAATGAGGAATAGGTTAATAATTTCATGATTAAGCCTAATTATTTTTATTTTATCCAAAACCATTATAATTAGTCATGTCCATTTGTATCTCATACAAATCATGACTTAATTTAATTAATCCCTTTATGAATTAAACTTTAAGACATGCTAGGGTCTTTATAAATTTAATTACAAGTTAATTCAATCATCATTAATAATTAATTAAACTCTTTAATCAATTATTAATATGATTTAATTCCAAGCCATGGGAAAAGCTTTATGGTGTGTAACTCACTAGGTTCATGTTCTAATTAGCAATGGGATAAAGAAAACTCTTTTATTCCCACCAAGTGCGTAATCCCATTGCACACTTAGTCCCATAAGTTGTTAGTGACATATAGCATAACATGTCATGACTATCTAATTAGAAATGAATGTCGGCAATTGTAACCTTGACATTACATGGACCTCTCGATCATAATTACCGTGTGCTCAAATCCCTTCATTACGGATTTTCGATCTTAGCTAGGGTCAAGGAATAGTCAAACCCTATATTCTAAATCATATGACTTCTATTCTCGATAAATCGATTCCTATTAGAAACTCTTTCTAGTGAATCTTAACTACATTAGCTAAGGATTTGAGTATCAAGAACAACCAGAAGTGATAGGTTTCCTTCCTTGCTTACCTAAGTTAATGAATCCTTTCTTGATGATCACTTATCTCAATATATCATTGATTATAGCCACCACATGCTATATAACAATACATGGATAACATCGGTATATAAGTAGTAACAAACCATAGCCACCAATATGCTAGGTAACATATTGCCTTAAGTCTAAGGATTATATGCACAATTATGAACTAGATGGTAATATATTCATTAGTGGATAAAATCCATGTATCTATCATCTAGTTTCACTGTTCGACTTACTCATCACATGAGCATGTCAACGTGTTATCAAGGCATCACATGTATGTAGCATGAGACTCACTACCTCTATACCAACAAGTATCTCATACTTATCATGGATGGAAACAAAGGTGATGGTCTTATCAGATTAATGACATTCCTACTAATAATTCTCTGACCGTGAACTTACTTTAAAGTTTATGGCAAAGAGAATCTATCTCCATATTCCCAAACTCTTTGAGAATAGATTCTCTCATATAAGACTTTAGGAATATATATATACGTTAAACATTAAAATGAAGTCAATCATTAAATGAAATATTAAAAGCCATAATGGGATTAAGATTTCAAATATATATTTACAAAGTACAAGCTCTAGGGCATACAACCCTAACGATCTCCCACTTTCACTAGAGCTATTCTAGAGCCAATCACTACAGTATCTAAGACCCATCATTTTGAGATGAAAAATCTAACTGTTGTTGACTCATAACTTTAGTCAAGGGATCTGCTGTGTTTTCAGCTAGCACTATTTTTCACATGGCAACATCTCCTCTCCCAATGATCTCTTTGATAATATGACAACACCTTTCTATATGTTTGGATTTCTGGTGAGATCTGGGTGTGTTTTGCCTCAGTAATGGCTCCACTGTTGATGCAGTAGAGAGGAACTGATTACCGAATGGAAGGAACCACACTTAGTTCTATTATGAACTTTCAAATCCAAATAGCTTCCTTTGCGGCATCTAATGCAGCAATGTACTCAGCCTTTGTAGTGGAGTCTGTAGTGGTTGATTTCTTGGAACTCTTCCAGCAAACTGCTCCTCCATTACAGGTAAAGATAAAGCCTGAGATAAAATTTCTATCATCCACATCTGACTGGAAGTCTGAGTCTATAAAACCATCTATCCTCAAGTTACCTCCCCCATAAGTCAAAACTAAATCCTTAGTTCCTTTTAAGTACTTTAAGATAGCTTTGACAGTAGCCCAATGATCCAATCCTGGGTTGGATTGAAACCTGCTAGTCACACTAATAATGTAAGCAATATCCAACCTATAACACAATATAGCATACATTAAGCTTCCAATTGTCGAAGCATATGGAACTTTGGCCATATTTTCCCTTTCTTCATGTGTCTGGGGAGGCATCTTCTTAGAAAGGTGGATACCATGCCGTACTGGTAACAATCCCTTTTTGGAGTCCAACACGTTGAATTTCTTTAACACCCTTTTCAAGTACTAACTTTGGGAAAACTTTAACATTCTTTTTGATCTATCTCTATAGATTTGAATACCAAGAATGTAAGTGGCTTCTCCTAAATCGTTTATGGAGAACTTAGAGGATAACCATAGTTTTACACTTGTGAGCATTCCAACATCATTTATGATTAATAAAAAGTCATCCACATATAGTACAAGAAACATAAATGTGCTCCCATTAACCTTCATAAGGTTCATCTTCATTTTTGATGAAATTAAACAATTTAATTGCCTCATCAAAATGATGATTCAAACTCATTGAAGCTTGCTTAAGACCATAAATGGATATCTTAAGCTTGCACACTTTAGAACGATCTTTAAATTTGAAACCTTTAGGTTGTTCCATGAAAATATTTTCCTCAATGTTTCCATTTAGGAAAGCGGTCTTAACATCCATTTACCAAATCTCATAATCGTAGTGTGCTGCTATAGCTAATAAAATCCTAATGGATTTAACCATGGCTAATGGAGAAAAGGGTTCCTCATAGTCAACCCCTTCTCGCTGGTGAAACCCTTTTGCTACAAGCCTTGCTTTAAATGTTTCCACGCTTCCATCTGTGCCAATCTTTCTCTTGAAGATTCATTTGTTCTCTATGGTACAATACCCTCAGGTGGATCCATAAGGTCCCAGACTTAGTTAGCATACATGGAATCCATTTCAGCTTTCATAACCTTTAGCCATTTTGATGAATCTATATCACATATAGCTTCCTCATAAGTAATAGGATCAATAACTTGATCAACTTCCCCATTAATGTATAACTCTTATACATTACCATGAAGAAGTCTGTATCTCTCTGAGGGAGGAGATACTCTACTAGATCTCTGAGATGTTTGTGTGGATAGAATATCAATTGGATTAAGGTCGAGGGGTTGATCAATATTCATTTAATCATTTTATTGGATTTTCTTGGATGAAACTTCATCCAAGATTATCTCCCTTCCTTTACCACCTTCTTGAAGAAACTGTTTCTCAAGAAATATGGCATCTCGATTAACAACGATTGTTTGCTCCATTGGGAGATAAAAACAGTATCATAAACCACATTTAGGATATCCAACAAATCTTCCTTTAATAGATATATCTTATAACTTATCTATTCTCAGCTTTTTAATATGTGCTCGACACCCTCAAATCATAATGTGGTTAAGACTTGGCTTTCTACCATTCTATATCTCATATGGTATGGTTAGAATAGATTTGGAAGAGACTCTATTAAGGATGTAAGAAGCTGTCTTAAGTACAAATGCCTATAAGGAGATAGGGAGGTCGGTATAGCTCATCATGGATCGCACCATATCCAATAGGGTATGATTTCTCCTTTTGAAAACACTATTCAACTGTGGCGCACTGGGAGGAGTCAACTGTGATATTATACCATGGTCCTTCAAGAAGTCATTAAACTCTGTACTTAAGTGCCCGCCTCCTCGATCTGATCGAATAATCTTAATACTTTTTCTGATTTATTTTTCAACTTCTTACATGAATTCTTTGAACTTTTCAAATGATTCATGTTTGTGTTTCATCAAATACACATACCCTAACCTCGAAAGGTCATTAGTGAAAGTAATGAAATACAAAAATCCTCCTCTAACCATTTGGGGAAATGGTCCACATACATCACTATGTATGATTTCCAAAATTTCTTTGGGTCCTTCCCTTTGTCCTATAAAGGTAGACCTAGTCATTTTTCCATAGATACAATACTCACAATTTTGAATAGGTTCATTTCTCGTATGATCTAGGATCCCCATTTTCTCCAACTTTAGAATCCTATCCTTGGATATATGTCCAAGTCTAATGTGCCAACTCTTATCATGGCATTAATATGAGTTGTACTTGGATAAGTTTTATCAATGCCATTATCAAGATAATAAAGACCATCTAATGCATAACCCATGCCAACAATTTTATTTTCAAAATATTTCTCAAACACATTTCTTAAATAAAAGTTCATAACCATAGTTAGTCAAACTATTTACAGAAATTATGTTCGTGAAAGCATTAGGTACATTTAAAATGTCTTTTAATAATAAAATATGATCTCTAAGATCAATGGAAATAGTTCCAATAGCTTTGGCAGCAACACTTGCACCATTGCCTATCTTCAAGACCACCTCTCCCTTATCCAAGCTTCTCTTACTTGTTATTACCTACATAGAAGTACAAATGTAAGAACTTGCACCAATATCAAGTATCCAAGAAATAGATGAACCATATGGTACATTAGAACTAGAATTATAACAAGTAAAAGATTCTTCAAAAGATTTACTCTTTTTCTTACCCTTCTTTTTCTTCTTCTTGTCCTTTTGTCTCTCCAAAAACCTAGGATAATTTCTTTTCCAATGCCCAACTGCATAGAAATGGAAACACTTTCCTTTGTCCTCAGAAGCTTCCTCAGTGGACTTTTTCTTGGTTACTGCCCGTGGGTTTGAGTAGCGCATCCTTGTTCTTATTCTTGTTCTTCTTCTTAGTCCCACTAGTAGAAAAAGATGCCATAAGAATGACTCCTTTCCCCTTAGCCCCACCCATGTTCTTTTAGACACTAACCAAACTCTTGTGCAACTCGGTAATTGTACATTCAATCTTATTCATACAAAAATTCATAATGAAATTATTGAATGATGAAGGAAGAGATTGCAGGATCAAATCTGTTTAGAGGTTGACATTAATGAAGAAGTTTAAATTCTACAATTACTTGATGAAATGAATCATCCTATGCACATGCAACCCAAACTCCTCTCCCTCTTGCATCTTGGACTAGAATAATTCCCTAGATATCTCATATCTAGCGGATGTACGAGTCTTACCATAAAGGTCTTTAAGGTGAGCTAACATGTTCGAGACCTTAGTCGTGTGCTCGTATTGCTTATGCAACTCCTTGGACATGGAAGTGAGCGTAATACACCTAGCTTAGAGGTGATCATTTTGCCACTTTTTCCAAGTGACTCAATCCTCATCGAAAGCCTTTTCAGGCAAAAGACTAGGCATCGGTTTATCGATCACATACACGATCTTCTCATAAGAGAGGACAAGTTTGAGGTTTCATAACCAGTCCATGTAATTATTACCCAGTAGCTTATTTCCATGCAAGATATTCACTATTGGCAGGATGGATTCATATTATCAGAATGAATTTCATAAAATAACAAGATTGATATTATTACTAGTTATATATCAAGTGTAGTCACCATATTGATTTGGTCTTTAATCAAAATGGCACTCCCACTAATTTGGTGAATCCTACACTTCCAAATAAAAAATGGAGATTCCATTTAGGTGAATCTTTAGTGGGTCAATTGAAATATTACAAGTGAACAACTCTTGTTCATCAATACGCGCAAGCTGCACATTGTCTATCTAAGGATTGATTCTTGCAAGTGAGCAACTCATGCTCATCGTAACTCTTTTAAGATCCAATCTATTGGCTTCTAATACATCCGGCCTTAGGTGCACATTGCCATTATTGGCCTTTCATATTAGTTAAGTTAAACCTATTGGACTAGTGAGTATGAAGATTTGAACATTGCATGGCTCAAGTGCACATTGCTGTTATTGACATACAATGTATATATTTGGGCCTTTTTAATTTAGGTCTCACTTTGCTGTTATTGACATGCATGAAGATTTGGGCCTTTTTAATTTAGGTCTCACTTTGCACATTATCCATTTTACATGCATCTCATACTTTATATA
>CAOJBK012726647.1:0-14308 GCA_948294925.1 Codiaeum variegatum | reverse complement strand
AAAAAAAATGAAATGCTTACTTGGGATAGAATAGGAATGGGAAGAAGTGAGAGATGAAGATTTGACTTTGACATGAATAAGAATAACAGTTTGTCCTCTTTGTAAAATATGATCAATAGCCCATTTCAAAGCATTTTGGCTACTTTTATCTTTATCTATTGCCACAGCCACCAAACCATTTCCTGATCCTTCCCTTTTCTCTGTATGTGATCTTGCTATCCACATTTGTTTTATTACCTACTGATTTGATTTCTCTATTCAAATTAAAACCCAAATTTACAAAAAAATAAATTTAATTTCTTTTCAATCTCTTCTCTCCCAAGACCAAAAGGACAAGAGAGAGAGAGAGAGAGAGAAACAACAAGAAGGAATAATACCTCCTATTTTTACTTCAATTGTGTGTAAATTTTTTTTAACTTGTATGTTTCCAAAATTAGTTGTTTTGATTTTTTCTAAGGACACATTCCTCAAATATCTCTACCTAATTATGGATTCATGTAATTAGAAACTGCCCATCATTTTAGCATTTATTCAGGTGTTTTAACCTTTTTTTAATTAATCAATTTCAAAATTTACAAATAAATTAAAAAACTTTATCATAATCTATATATGACATATACTTCATTTGTTTCTTCAACACATGAAGGGTGAAGATCATAATCACAAACATTACAAGAAAATGCCCAAAATCTACCTTGTCTTTTACAATAGTCACACACATAAGCTTTTGCCATATCTAAGTTCAGTTCATGTTGGTGTTGAATATCTTTCAATAACCGAGGCAACGCGTCTCCTTCATTTTTCAACCCTTCTTCTATCTCTTTAATTCTCCATTCTGTAAAGGGAAAAACTTTAGCACCGTATAATGAAACCATCCCTTTCCCATTAGTACTTATAGTCTTCCCCTCTTCTCCTATGATTACCAAAGCTGGGATCCCTTTAATGTTGAAGATTCTACAAAGGTCTTGCCTTGTCCTATCCTCACATGGAATAGCAAGCCATGGCATGCTAATTAAAGTTGGTATTGAACTCTTTAATGTCTCTATCTGTTGACAACATTATAGCTTCAAAGCTTCCATCTTTTGTGGTTTTTAGCTCATTGTAAGTATCTATGAGTTGTGCAGTGAAGGCTCAGCTTGGCGAGCACCAATATGCCCCAAAATAAAGGCCTATTGTCTTCCCAACAAGCTCAGATACCAATATCTGCATATAGAATTATATGAGTTAGTGCGCATCTTCAATGGCACGAGACAAGGTGGGCTTATAAGTGGGCGGGTGTTGAACTCACTTGCACGAAACCAATTGGATTGATTTCCCAACAGTAAAGTCACCTGTTTAGCATCTCTAAACAAAAGATAGTTTCTTCCTTGATGTTCTAAAAGTTGTTGTAACTTCCCTCCTTGGCGCTTTGCATCATTAATAGCTCTCAATTCCTCTCTTCTCCTAGTAAAAGGGTATGCTTCGGATCCATAATGTTCGATCAGTCCAATCAGATCTTCTTTAATGGATATTCCATCAGAGCCCAATGAAACAAAGGACGGAATTCGATTAATGCCATAGATGTTGCTCAACTCTCTATGCAATTCCAAATTGAATGGAACAGCAAGCCATGGCATACACTTGAAATGTTCTTTAAAACCGTTCTCATCACGGTCAAAAGAGACTAGTACAATCTCTAGCTTTTTACCTTCAGCTCTTAGGCTATTGTAAAGTTGCAGAAGCTGAGGGACAAAGGCTTTACATGGCCTGCACAAGTTTGCTGAAAAAAAAAAGGCAAATTATCTTCCCATCACATGAAGATGATAAGGATACCTGAAATTATAAATAACAGCTAAAATATTAGAACTAACCAATTAAATATAAAGTCTTTATAATTTTTGAATGTGAGATTATTATCTCAACAGAATATAATTCAATTTAAGCCTGCCTACTCTTTTTTAAGCTAAAACCAAAGTTTAAAATGTTAATAAATGAATTTAAGAAGATTAAAAGACTTACCTTTTAATAAAACAATATAATGAAAAAGATGATGAAGGAAGGAGAAGAAAGATAGTTAAGAGAAGTAGATAAGGGAATAGATGTGTATGTGTACAGCAGATTGAAAGGTCCACGTCAAACGAGAGATAAAATGGCTTGCAATTTGTAGCAAATGAAGGCTCTTTGGTGTAACTTTGTGATTATGAGGTATATTCCATTATATTTTTACATTTTTGCTCTCAAATTATCATTATTAGCAGCACAAAATTGTTGGTCTTTTCACTTAATTGCCAATGTAAGCCGATCAAGTAGGGATGAGCAAAATCGAACTAAAACTATCAATTCAATTTGTTATAATAAATGATGTTTGCTTTAGTTGTATGAAAAAAAAAATGGACATTGATAAGTCTTGGACTTGATCACCTATGATATTTGGTCTGAACCGAGTTGTAAAACCTGCACAAATAGACAACTGTGAACGTCAGAGGGCCAAGTTTGTACCTGGCAATAATCCTCCGACGCTCAAATCAGTGAAGGACCTTAATGCTTAATTTGGTATATAGGGATATGTAAAAACATACCTGGAAAGTGGGTTGATAATCATTATATATATGGTAGTTTAAGGACTACCATAATAAACATTTATTTGTCAGTTATCATAGTTATGGATATTTATTGTGTTTGTAACGTTCGTGGAGTGAATGATCCAAAGATCCATAACGTTTATGTAATGAGTGACCCGAAGGTCCATTTTCGAAGTGGACCTTCGGGTTTTGCCTTCGGGTTCAGCCCTTTTTCCTAAGCAGGTGACCCTGACCTTCTATGCCTATGAGAATTCTGAGCTGTCATTTTCTAATATGGGCTTATATATTTCTTTGAATTTTTACCCAGTTAGACCCATATTATATAAACCCGTATCAGGAATGGATGGAATACTACATAATTATCCTTATTGTATTAAATGCAATTACCAACTAGAATTATCCTTTTTTTTTTAAAAAAAAAAAACCCATAATATTAGTTCAATTATGGTGCATCAACAGAAACTGAGATGAATTGTACAAAATAAATAAACATAGATGAAAAAAAAAAAAAAGATGAAACTGAAGAGTTCAATGCCATTTTGAAGTAATCAATGGCCTCAACAAGCCATTGCAAGCTCTCAAGAGATAGCACAGACAATCATACAATGATAATTTGATAATTCAAGGTCCATTAATAGAGAAGGAGAAATTATCATCAGTCATAGCTCTAGAAGAGTAAGGTTCACCTTCACTTGCATATGAACTAAAATCATCACACTCACTGTCTCTTTCTTTCAACTCTTCAATTTTGTCCACAGCCTCCTTTAAATCCCACCTTCTCTCTACTCTCCATTCACAGCAACACATTCCAATCTTTAAAAGCTTTAGCATCTCTCCTTCTCCATTTTTAGTCCCCTTCATTTCCATATCAAACACCTCACCTGCACCAGAGTCAAATTTTATTTTTTTTCGATCTATTTATATAAGGTGGTGCTATTTCTAATTAAAGTAATATTTGATTAAGGCACAGCAAATATAAATTTTCTCCATAGGTTATTTTTCATTTTTGTTTAAATATGTGATGAAAAAAATTATATTATATATAAAATTTTAACAATAAAAATTTAAAACTCAATCAATAATTATTCTCTTTGTCCACAAATTATAGTCATCTTTAATTTTTACGATATTTTAGATTATATTTTGACCATTATTTTTAATCATCAAATAAATAAAAAATTATAAAAATATAATTTTATAAAAATTTTTTTTAAAACACATCAAATGATATAAATTATATATTATAATATTATATATTTTTTAAAAAAATTAATGATAAAAAATAACATTTGAATTCAAATATAAATTATAATTTATGAATAGAGGGAGTATCGATTTATAAATTTAAAATTTGAATTGTTCTAATCTGAAAATAATAATACCCTTCCTAAGCTATCTTACCTGTCCACTCTTCTCTGACAACTGAATTGACCCAACTTGCCAAATCAGCATTGCCACTCTTCCCTTGCCGGAGATAGTTCGCCGGAAACTTTCCAGTCAAGACTTCAAGTATTAGAATGCCTAAGCTCCAAACATCAGTCTTTCTTGTGTTGCGGTTAGTTTGGTTGAATTCAGGGGATTTATAGGCCACCATTACTTGTTGAGCGTGGTCTTTGTTTACTAGGGGCACCAATGCGTAGTCTGTCAAGAGTGGCTCAAACGTGTGGTCTAGTAAAACATTAGACGATTTGAGGTGACCGTGAGGTAGTGTTTGCCTTGGAAACTCTTTGAATAAGTAAGCCAAACCCCTGGCTACTCCTTTTATGATCTTTAGTCGAGTTGGCCAGTCTAGCCCAGGTTGCGCCGGACTACGCTTACCTGAAAATGTGAAGAAAATAAAAACAATTTCATAAATTGTCATAATAATATTTTTAAAACATAAATAAAAAACAGAAAACAACAGTAGCATTTAACTATAAAAATTGAGGAGGGAGTGTATAATACATACCATGAAGATGACTAGCTAAGCTTCCATTTTCAATATAATCAGAAATCAAAAGCTTTTCCTCTTTTCTATAATAGAAAGCTACAAGAGGGAGCAAGTTTTTATGTGACAAAGTCCCAAGCCTATTCATATGTTCATTAAAATGATCCTTGCTGCCATTATTCATCTCTCTAAACCTCTTCACAACCATAGTAGGCCCTTCCAAAAGAATTGCCTTGTAAGATGACCCAAAATTCCCACTTCCCAAAACCTCAGCTGATGCTCTTAAAAGGTCTTGCAAGTCAAATCTGTCCCTATCATTTCTTACAAAAGTCAACATTCCTTTATTATGGGCTTTTCCAAGATCATCTTGATCAGAAGAGTCCATAAATTCTGCATGGCCCATCACTGCTATTTTGGTTTTGGCTTTAGGCCCTTGGATTTGAAGCTGATTTGCATGTTGGGCTTGGGTTTGGGCTTTTGAAGTTTTGGCTCTGCGGCCCCGGCGATACATATATGCAAGGATTACAGCCAATGCAACCACAGCCGCTGCTACTACTGCGATTATTATTACGGTTGTCTTCTTTTTGGACTTGCATGCCAATAACGGCTTTCCACATAGCCCATTATTTCCTGCTTTGTATAATACCAAAAATATTGCAAAATTACAAAAATATATTTTTTTAAGAAAAATTATAATTTTGCTTTTGGTAATTTTTCTATAAATTAGAGGAAAAAAAGAATAGTTAAAATGAAAGTAAAATTATATTCAATTATTATTAAAATATATAAATAAAAAATTATAAAAAAAAAAGAATATTACAAAAAATACTATCCTAAACATGTATTTTATATTATAATTTGAAATATCTTTTTTATAAATTGATTTTTAAAATGAAAAATAAAAGAACGTTTATTTTGGAGTGAGTAAATCATTATTTCCATATGGATTCTGATACCGCTCAGTTTTTGCCTGATCGGCCCCAACAACACACTTGGATTCTAACTGAACTCTGTAGCACCCTGTCCTACTTGAACTCCAGGCTCATAATAAGTTTTGTCTCTTATGGCCTTCGGAGTTCGGGTCTCACAGCAGACAGATGTCACTCACCTCAAATAGGGGTATATTGTAAAGTGTCCTGATTCCTCTTCAACAGAGTTTTCATACTATAAATACAGATCTCAACAACTCAAACTAGGTAATGCATATTTTACTCACAACCAAATACTACACACAGTGTTCCATTTGAGTACAACCTATTTCTGACTTGAGCGTCAAAGGGTTATCGCTGGACATAACGTCCGGCCAACCATGACCACTGTTTTATTTATGCAGGTTAGTTCCAGCTTGACTAGAGCCATTCAAACTAAGCATTGGTCAAGACCCATGAGCATCAAATCCTTATCATATTCATGATATTATATACTACTATATAATAAGAAAATTTTCAAATCAAAATTACCAAAATTGATTAATTATTTTGAAATGAAGCCAATTAACACGAAATTAAGATGATATTTGATGAAAACTTAAAATTATTTATTGAAAAATTAAGATGACGCACCTGCTAAGAAGGCTGGATTAGTGGAAGCAAGTGAAGCCGGAACATGACCGTACAAATGATTATTAGCAACATTAAACAAAGTAAAATCTTGTTGAAAATTAGGTATTTCCCCTTCAAACTGATTATTCTCAAGACTAAGTCTAACAAGCTTAGTCAAAGAAACAAGAGACGAAGGAATTGGCCCACTAAAATTATTATACCCCAAAAAAAGTTGAATCAATGATTTCATTTCAACAAAAGCATCATCTGGAATTACACCAGAAAATTTATTAAACGACAAGTACAAAGTCTTTAACGACGTGAGCTTATTGATTTCTGGTATTGGCCCTTCAAAGCTATTGTTTTTAAAGCTTAAAGCTCTTAACTTTGTCAGTTGAGTGAGTGAATCAATGTCGATTTTGCCTGAAAGTTCCATGTTTTCAAGATTTAGTTTTTGTATAGTGTCATCTTCACAAACTAAACCAACCCAATTGGCTTTGTTGCCATTGCAAGGATTTGTTGTGTTGTTCCAATTGTAAAGTGAAGTGGGATTTGTGAGTGAGTTTTTGAAAGTGAGAAGAATGGCTGTGTTATTATTGTTATCTGCATAAGATGAAGATATGAAAAATAATAGTAAAAAACAGTATTTTACTGGTATTGATTCACCCATGGTATTGATGAAGCAAGCATGAATTGGATCTGAATAATGAAATTTTATGAAGAACGAGAGGAGGAGGAGACTATGAAATTAAATTGATTTATCCAAAATGGACAATGAATTAATATACTTTGACAAAGTAAAGGATTATGAGCTGTTAATTGGAGTGGAGAGGCCGGCTTTTTTGCTAATTATTAGTCATTTAAGATTTTGTCACATTATTAAATAAAAAATAAATAAATTACCATAATTTTAAGGTAAAAATATTGAAGAGTGGGAAATATTATTTTTAAAATTTTTTTTATCAAAATTGATATGTGTGGGTCTGACCAACGCTTGATTGGAACTTCTCTGGTCGAACTGGAATAGCTTGTACAAAATAGACACTAGTCAAGGGTGGCCATGTTAGAAACAGGTTATAGTGATTAAAGCTCTTAAGAATAGAACTTAATATTTGGATTGTGAGAAAAATATTTCATTACCTCATCTGAGTTGTTGAAGAATGTATTTATAGTGTGAAAACCATGTTAAGAGGACACGTGTCAGCTCAGGGTACTTTACAGTGTACATCTCCATGGACCAGCGACACCTGTCTGCTGTGGGGTCTGAACTCCGAAAGCCATAAAAGACAAATGTTATTGTATGTCTGGAGTTCGGATAAAATCAAGATACTACAGGATTCAGTTAAGATTCAAATGGGTAATTAGGACCGAACCAGGCTGTATCAAAAATATTCTTTGAAATGGTAAATAGTATATTTAAATGGAAGAAGTATTATTATCATTGTCTTGGTTTTTCTTTGTTAATAGACAAAATGGTGTTTTATTGTTGGCTTAGCCGTCTGTTAAGGTAAAGACAACACTATGACTGTGACTTCAAGGAAATTTTTTTCGTAGATTCTCTAAAATATTATCCCAACTCATTACAACTCACAAACAATATCAATTTTAATTTTTAATTAATCTGTCAAAATCAAATGCCTAGTCCAAGTGTTTAAAATTGGGCCAAAGATTGGGCTCTTATGGTTGTGTTTCCAAAGCCCAAGGAAACCCAATTTATAGCCAATATTTGATTGATCAATTATTTTTTGGATTCCTAATTTGATGGATGGACACATGGCAGCATCAGTTGTGTTGACAGATGGACCCGTGACTGTAAGCTTTGCTTGCTGCCCTCGTCAATCCATGAAATGAGCCACGTTTCAGTGTATCAGTAACATCATTCATGTTATTGCAATTTTCATATCATACTGTTTAACCAAAAATACGAAAATAATGTGCAGTTTTAGCAAAATATTTTCACTAACAAAACAATTTTTTCAAGCAACGAATATGCAAAGAGCTTCTCCTTTATTCTTGGCTTGGATTGTAACTTGACACCTCTTGTTCAAGGCAAATACGAAGCTCAATGTCACGGGATAAAGCCTTTTTTTTTTTGCAACTTGTGCTTTTAGCAACTCAAAAATTTTCAACTGTTCACTATTTCTGTGATCATAATGAAAAAATAATAGCACAAATAACTTAATTTTTGTACACCTTACAATTAATTGTAATTAATTAATTATTATAATGAAGGCGGGTCTTGGCGTAACGGTGGATGCGCTGAATTTCCGTCCCCAAGTCCGAGGTTCGAGCCCTGGAAACGGCATCTTGGCAGAAATGCCAAGGGAAGGCCGCCTACACATAAAGTCTCCTTCCTCTGAGCCCGCCTTAGCGTGGGAGCCTTCTGGCATTGGGGTTCGCCTTTTTTTTAAATTAATTATTATAATGTTGCTTCTTCATAACTAGAAAAGTTAAAAGATTCACAGATCACTTGCCATAAGGCTATATATATATATATAAACAAGGCCTAATGATCATTACCCTTTAAACCTTCTAAACCATGAACACTAACTCCACACTTTCTGATGATCAAGTCCATGTTCATCTCCCATTATTACTTCAACCATCATATGCAAGATCAAAATCTTTACTCTTCGATGAGCTTCACCATTTTCGAATTAGCCTTAAATGGTGTGCTCTTGATCACTCCACCACCAAAGGAAAGTTCTTTTCATACTTCACATTCATTTTCTTCACAATTATAATCCCAATCATAAGTTCAATCTCCATTAAAGTTCCGTCCTCGGCAACCGTTGATGATCCAATTTATTTCAACACATTGGTTCAATTACCTGAATCTGGTTTAACTTTAATTGGTTTTTTAACTCTATCTTGTTTTTTTAAAAAATATGGACTTCGTCAACTCTTGTTATTAGATGGTTTACAAGAGGATTCTTTGTTTGTTAGAAAAGGGTATTCTAAAGAACTTGATAAAGCTTTTCGTTACTTATCTTTTATTTTACTTCCTTCTTTTTTTGTTGAACTTGTTCATAAAATTATTTTCTTTTCTACTGTGAAAATAAAATTCCCCTTTTTGAGTTCAAGTATTCCATTAAATTCTATCATGTTTGTGTTGGTTTTAGCTTCATGGGTTTATAGAACTGGTGTGTTCTTATTAGTTTGTGTGTTGTTTAGGCTCACTTGTGCTCTTCAAATTCTAAGATTTGAAGGGCTTTATAAATTGTTTGAAGGTTGTGAATCAAATGCTGAAGTGATATTTAAAGAACAAGTTAGGATTAAGAAACAGTTATCTGTTACCAGCCATAGATATCGAGCTTTTATCATTGCTTGTTCTTTTACTATTACTATTTCTCAACTGGGAGCTCTCTTGCTGGTTCTGGCATTCAATTTTGAAAAGAACTTCTTCAATTCTGGGGACGTTGTGGTAATTTTTATAATTATGGGTCTATTTGGTAGGCCGCAATGTAACGTTATCAAATGCATTTTTTTGCTTTTGAACGAGGTGTTCTGGAAGGACTCCAACTATGGGATCATATCCAAATTACGTGGAAGGGCCCCACGTTATTAAACACATTTGATTACATTATATAACGTTTCATTACAGTCTACCAAGTGTAGAATTTTAGAAAATAATTTGATTGAACTGTAAAGATTTGAAATTTATTATATATTTTGCAGATATGTTCAGTAGTTCAATTAAGTGGGTTCCTGCTATGTGTACTAGGAGCAGCTAGAATTACACATAGAGCACAAGGGATTGTGTCCATAGCAACAAGATGGCATATGATGGTAACTTCTGCATTCAACAGATCAGATCAAGGCAAAGGTTATGTCTCTGGTCCTGTTCCAGAGGATACTAAATCTGGTGACAGTGATGCTGATGAATCTGACATTTTCATCTCTGTTGCCTCACAAGATCCATCTTCTTTCCAAACTAGGCAAGCTTTTGGTAAGTTTGTAATTCATTATCTATTTTGGCTAATTAATTCCAAGTCTGAGTGTCGAGATAAATTCGACTGTTTTGTATATTTTTTGTGTGAATGCAGTGGAATATTTGCAACACAATAAAGGAGGGATTACACTTTTTGGATTTGCACTTGATCGTGGATTTCTTCATACACTCTTTGCATTTGAATTCTCTCTGGTTTTATGGATTCTAAGCAAAGTGGTGGTTCTATCTTGACTTGATAAATAAGTAAACCTATATTATGTTTATGTGCCAATGTTAAAAGCTTTTTATACCAAATTCATATTCATAACTGTAAACATGTAAAATTTATGTAATTACAGATAAATGTATAGTATTGTTTTTCTTTTCTTCTATGCATAATCTTTCATGTTCATAAAATGGCAGATTAACCAAGTCTAATAACATGGGTTGAAATGTTAGTCAAAATGGGTTACCAGCAATTGACTCCATGGTTCAATGGATCTGGGTTCGATCCCCAGTGGAGTCGTTTTGTTTGTTCTGTTTTTTTCTACATACACAGCCCTCATCTGCCCACTCTGCTGTTTTCAACTTAAACTCCATATATCAAAATTGCATACTACATTCACAGAGAGGAATAAATATTCATATAAAATACTACTACGGTAAAAAAGAAGCAAGGGAGTTGATTTACATCATAACTGACGGGAACAGTGCAACTACTCCACCATAGCCATTTCATTTTGACAGGAGATGAAATTCCTTAAATTATAGTCTACTAAACTACTCAGTGCTAGGAAAGAAAGGGAATTTTAAAGAGATTCACCTGTCTCACATTTGGACAAGATGGGGAAACTGGCGAACGATGTCTACAATATCTTCAAGACATGCAATAAGTTTGTCACCTTGACGCCTTATAAAATCTGTCTGAAAATCCTCAACATTCTTCATATCATTCCCTGTGAAGTTTGCTATATCAGGAACTTTGCCTTGAGCTATAACATGGATCAATTCAGTATTTTCAAGCAATCTCTCCACCATCATTTGCTCTGTTTCTTTCACACCAATTGTCTTCTTTTTTCGTGGGCGTTTAGTTTTAGGCTTTTCTTCTTCGAGACTCTTTTGAGGTTCAGCATCGGTTTTCTGAGGATTTTCCTCTCTGCAGGATTCTTGAGGCTTCTCTTCCACCTGACTTCGCTGAGGTTCTTCCTCTTCATGGATTACATGATCTCCCTCAGATTCATCATCATCTATATAGATTATCTCAGGCTCGTCCTTTTTGGAGCACATTTGAGGATTTTCTTCCCCCCAACTTTTCTGAGGTTCCTCTTCAACATGGGTTTGCTCAGGATGTTCTGTTGTGTAGTAGTTTTCAGGCATTTCTTCTGGTTCGGTATCCAAAGCCACTGGATGCCGCTTTTGTTTCTTGTGTCCTATTTTTGACAGAGCTGAAAATTATTCTTAATTCAACTATTAAAAATATCATTATTGATTTATGTGAACAGGCACAAGCACAACCATCAACAGCACATAATTACAATAATTTATTCTCTGCAAGATCAAAAACTCAAGCAGCTTGTATATTTATGCTACCTTGCTAACCCATTTTCCTCATCTCCACTAAAAATTTCCTGTTATTTCAAGCTTTATGCTTTGATCTCAATATATTTGAACATTGTATTACTCATTTCTAAGTCACCATAGAAAAAATAAATTTCTAACATTGTCATTTCTTTCAACTTTATTAGAGAGACATCTACAAAAAGTCTTAAAATTGGACATATAAGCTTTATGATTTAAAGATTCATGTTGTTTCATCTGCATGCATCTCCCATAAAAAGGGCAACATCATAAGAACCAAAATGAAATCACACATGCAAGATAAAATAATAAATCTTCTCGAAAACTCGTAGCAAAGGAAAACCAAAAGGTAGAGGCCTTTTGTCTACTACTAACTTTGAACACAGTTACGCTTTGCATTCGCAACATAAATAACACACCACAATTTTACACTAGGACTATCAATCCCAGCACTCCAGTCTTTCTCAATGTCATCCCAAGGAAATACTGAAGTCCTCTGTTCCCCTTTTGGGAAGAGGAGTGGAACGAATAAGTGAAACCTATTCATTGCAAAAGCCCAAATACCTGAATTTTTAGTTTTCAATCAAACCATAATATTAATCTTACCCAAAGTAAACTTTACTTAAACCATACCATGCTTGATCTCTAGGGCTTAATTAGACTGCAAAATACTATTTGAAAGAGGAGATGCTTGTTATGAAAAGGAAGAAAAATAAAACTTCGAATTGCACTTCAAAAATTTAAACCAACAAAAAGAATTGCAAATGCTATGTAGTTTTGATTTCTGAAGAGAAAAAAAATCCAACATAAGATTTCAAAACTACATGTAACACAATAATAATGGCAGGGGAGATTTTCTGTAAAATCCTCTCTCTTAAAAGCATTTTTCTCAATTATAGACAATTTTGTTCATAAACATCCACATTATCTTCCCTTGCTACTATTGATTACAGCTTTCATGAGCTCCAGCAAGAAAATCAATTTGTTTGGTTATGCAATATAGTA
The DNA here is from genome assembly GCA_948294925.1 of Codiaeum variegatum. NCBI lineage: Eukaryota > Viridiplantae > Streptophyta > Magnoliopsida > Malpighiales > Euphorbiaceae > Codiaeum > Codiaeum variegatum. The sequence goes on along the minus strand of CAOJBK012726647.1, from coordinate 1,765 downwards.
TTATCATATGAAAATTGCAAACTTAACCCACAATTGCAAAGCAGTGAATAACAATAACAGATCATAATCATAGGCAATTCAATTCAAAATCCAAAAGGGGGAAAAATTACCTAATTTTGCAATTGCATCAAGAAGCTCAGCTTCAGCTTCTGGATCAGTATCTGGATCAGTATCCGAGTGATCCTTCTGAGCTCTTACATAATCATCAACAGCTTTAAACAGATCATACTCAAAATTCTCAGGAAGTTGAAACTGTTTTCTCCTCTCACAATCCATTAACCAATAAGAATCATCCCTAAACTTTGAATCCCATTGTTTAACCTGATTATACTCAGCCAATAACGAATTCCATTTGGTCTTGCACTGATTCACAGTACGGGATAAATCTAGCACAGTACAGTTCTCGACAATAATTTTCCATTTCTGATAGGAAGACAAAGCCTTCAAACAATCACCTTCAACATTAGCAATCTCGTTGACAAGAATTAAAGCTTCTTTTGTAGTCCAGTCTGGAGCTACCTGAGAACGCGTATTCGGAGGTTCACCAATAACAGATGGTTCTTCCGATCTATTCTTCGGCTTACGGCCTCTCTTTTTGAGAATTTTTACTGGGACTTCATACAATTTCAGGCCATAGTCAACCGATCTATTCTTAGGCTTACGACCTCTCTTTTTGGGAATTTTGAATGGGATTTGAAATTCCATCAACAACTAACAAATTTTAAATATAAGCATTAGATCATGAAAATGAAATAAAAAGAGGGGAAATAGCTAAAAGATCATACAGAAAGGGTAAAATGCAATTGGATTCTAAGGAGAATGATGATACAGGTAGTGTTCACCACCATCTGTGTCATCACCATTTCTGTTCAAAGACTCAGGCGAAAATTACGAGGCAGACAGACTTGAACCTGGCAATGGGCTCTTTGGACTTGATGCTACAAGCCTACAACTAAGCCTGCCTATTTGATTAAAATTGAACTTTGGGTTTTGGGTCAGTGGAGTGAGTTTTGAAGATTGAATGGGCCTTAACTGTTGGAGTGTGAATGGAATGACGATTTTTTTTTTTTTTAATTAATGATGATTTAGGCCTTCTTATTGAAGCATTTGATGTCAATAATTCCGAAATAATTTCCCATGTTTTAGTTATAGGGGTGAAAATGGATAAGTCTAGTTTTGAATTACATGAACTTAACCTTTTTATAAAAAAACAAAGATAATTAAATATCATTGATAAAGATAATTACAATAGAGGAAGATCATGCTTAAAGCAAGATGATTAAGGGCTTTCTTGGTCACCGTATGAGCCAACCAATTACAAATTTCCTTTATTTTCATATCTAAGAGTAAAAAAAAGAAAAAAAAATTCTTTCTAAACAAAATTAATCCATGAATGCTTACAATAAAACATATAAAAAGATCTAGACTTTAAAACTCCATATCTAGAGATAGATTGGAAAAAAAATCCTAAGAGCATTAGCAAAATCCCCTTAAAAGGACAAAAACACTTCAAATATGAAGAGAATAGGCAACAATAGCCATGAAAATGAAAAGAGGACCTTGCTGTTCCGCTCTTGGTTCGCCCATTTGAATGCTTTCGTCTCGCATGTTCTGATTTCACTCGGTCTCCACAAACATACGTCCGCGAGGGGGGGGGGGGGGGGGGGGATTAAAACAAAAAAAAGGGGGAGTAAAACCCCACCCCAAATTTTAAAACAAAATTAAAAGCCAGGGGGAGTGGAGGGAGGGATAAAAATAAAATTTT
>CAOJBK012726337.1:0-10305 GCA_948294925.1 Codiaeum variegatum | reverse complement strand
TGTCAGTTTAACAACCTCTTTTTTAATCAGAATAGACCAGTATAATTTGATGCACCATTGCTTCTATTTGATGGGCTTGCATTATGGATAAGTTGGAATCTTTTGGACAATGATACTTAGTTCGAGGTCGGTCACATCACTAGGCTTCCAGGAGAAGTAGTCTTCAAAGGCTTTGATGAGCTCTTCAGTAAAAGACCTTTTAGAATATGCAGATACAAATAAATGTTATTTTTGTAATGCCATGCATGCTAGCATTTGTATATTTTATTTCATTTATTTTTTATTCTTTTTTTTTATCTATCAAGTTCATTTTAAAAGAGGAATATTATTGTGGTTGTCTCTCATGATAATGATGATAATTAGATGCATGTTAATAAGTTATTTATGAATAACAACTCCATAAATAAGACTTGTAAAGGAGCTTTGCCTCACTCGACATACCTATCTAATCCTAAAGATATGATTTAAATTGTGGAGTTTCTATTAGGGGAGATACTGGGGAATTTATTCCCATAGTTGAAGAAGTTATCAATCTTCATGATGGATGAGCCTCTAGATTTTGATCTTTTTGGCTATTTCCTTGCTAGTGTATATGGTTAGCTTTATCTTTCTCGATTTTTTTTTCTCTATGATTGGTATGTTTAAGAATTATCAAAGTTTTGGTTACAACGAGTTTCTCCATGCTCTTCATTCACTCATTGCAATTCACAAACCTCCTATCATTGGTATTATGGAAACCAAAATGAGTGGTATAGAGAAAAAATGCTTCAGTTGTATTTCTTAATAACTATATATGATATATGTAATTACAAGTAAAGTATGAGAAGTTGGTAACTACAAGAGGTTTAGATAAAATACTCTATCGAGATATTATAACAATTCAAAAGCTTAAATAAAAGTTTATAACTATAAGATTTAGCCTACACGCCTTCGCAAGCTAGAGGATCCATTGAATACTCCAATCTTGGAACAAAATTGAAGAAATTCTCTACATCCAAAAGGATTTCTCATTTTGTCTTCCAATTGATCTTATGAGTTGATGTGTAATATATAAAGTGAACCATTTAATACATGCTTCATAAAAAATGACAATCAATTTCTAAATGCTTTATACAAGTATGATATACCAGATTATCACATAGATAAGTACCAATTGTATTATCACATCTGGCCTTGTAATTAAAAAATATTGAAGTGAACCAACTAGATGTCAATAAGATGTTACATCAATAGGCGGTGAACTGTCAACTAATGAAAATGTCTTCATAAGAGCTAAGAGGTGTGGCAACCTCCTTTACACTAGCCATATCAAATTGAGTAAGAAAGTCTACAATATACCTATACTGAGAAAGAAAAATACCACTCAGAGTAGAATCACTTTAACACTATAAAAAATGTTGTAATGGTCCCAAATCCTTGGTTGAGAACTTGCTAGCCAAACATTGAACAATCTAATACATAAACATGGCATTATTACCTATGAGAACGATATCATCTACATAGACTAAGAAATATACTTGAACACTATAACTATTATAGATAAATAGAGAAGCATCTGTCTTCGAATTTTAAAAACCATTAGGAAGTAAGAAATTCTTCAACTCAGTATATTAAGCATATAGGGCTTATTTAATCTTATAAATTGGTTTTTAAAGCTTTAAAATATGAGTATGAAATGTAGAATTAATATACCTAAATGGATGGCCTATATAGACATCTTCCTGAAGCATTTCATAAAGAAATAGATAATTAACATCCAGTTGTCTCAAGGGCCAATTATTTGATAAAACAAGGCACAAGATAACTCAAATGGTAATTAGCTTTATGATTGGACTGAATGTCTCAAAGTAATGAAAAAATTTCATTGCAACAAGACGGCCTTAGTATTTCTCAATTAGACCATTTGTTTTTTTTTTAATTTGAAACACCCACTTACAATTGATATGAACATGATTAAATTTGGGTAATAACTCTTAAGTACCTTGCTGCAGAAGAGAATTAAGCTCAACATACATAACTTGCCTCCAAAGAGGATCCTGATTGCTTGGTTGACAGTTGAAGGTTCAAGGTGGAAGATAGTGGATGTTTGGTGGTAACGTTATTGGGTTTCCATACCCATGCTAGACGAGTAAGAGGAGAATTTAGGATTGAATAATGGTATGAAATAAGAGATAAGGTAGATATTAGTGAACAATTTGATGGGGAAAATACATGGAATAATTTGAAGGAGTTACAATGGGAGATGATGTCGGATTGGAACTCAATCCCACTATTGTACATGGTAGCCATTGAGAACTAGTAGGAGAAGATGAAGGACTAATAGATGTAGTAGGAGTGGGTAGGGGGTGAATGGTAGCAACTGACTACAAGGTTTTTGGCTCGCCTTCTTGATTAGAAGTTGCAAAATAAACATCTTGAACCAAGTCATGAAAATCATGAGATCTATTATTAGCATGACTAAGAAAAACATTCTTAACAAATTTGACATTATGGGACAAAATGAATGATAGTTTGTAGGATCATAATAACTTAATTGAGAGACAAAATAACCAAGAAAAATGTAAGGATTGGACCTTAAAGTTTTGAGGTTGTGTATGGACGAAGTCAAAGATAACATAAACAACTAAAAGTTTTCAATTTCTTATAATTTGGTGGCCCTTTAAATAATATTTCAAAAGATGTTTGAAAATTCACGGTTAACGTTGGAAGCCTATTGATTAGACGCATGCATGCTAAAATGCATGAAACCAATAAAAGCCTAAAAGAGATGTAAAATGTAGCACTGTTAATCCAGTTTTAACAACATGATGATGACATCTTTTAGATGTGCCATATGATTATAGAGAAATCCAACACATATTAAAAGTATGAATTAATTTTTTATACTCCCCATCATTGTCTAAAAACACTAAAAATTATTGTATAATGAAATTGATTTTCCACCAGTATTTTGAATTGAGGAAATAAAATATATGTATTAGACTTTTTCTTCATAGGATAAAGCCATGTATACTTATAATAATGATCAACCAAAATTATATAGTATTCAAAACTATTAATAGACCTTTTGGTTAGTCCTAGACATCATTATAGATAAGTTTTGATGGTTAAATACTAATCAAAGAATTTTCAACAAATGGCAATTTATGACTTTTATTAATTGAACAAGAATTATGATTAAAAGTAAACGTGGAAAACGAATTAAAAACTAAACCATTATTTCTAAGAGTAGCACTAAAAATTTTATAAGATAGATGACTAAGTTTATGATACTAATAAGACACAAATACTTTGATGGTGACATTCACTAAAGAATAATATGGAAAACATGCATAATAAACATCATCGATATTCAATCCCTGCATTAGAGGTGCCCCCTTGTGAAGATCCTTCATAAGAAAACAAGTTGATAAGATTTCAACACAAACTATAGTTTTACATAACTGGGCTATGGAAATTAAATCATTGTGTAAATTAGGAACACACAAACATCTGATAAGAGAGGTAGCTTATGTGGCAAATGAATTTTTGTGCGACCAGTGTGAGAAATAGCAAGACTTTTATCATCATCGAAGAAAATTTTGTTTGCAACTCTATAATAATAAGACTGTAAAGCAAAGAGATATAAGGTTGCATGATGAGAGGCTGCACAATGAACTAAGGTTGTTGCGTGGTACCAGAATTCGTAGTCTTGGTAGCATTGACCATTGAACCCTGAACTATAGTTGAAGTGGAAGAATTAGCAATAATGTTCTTCTATTTGAGGAACTTAGCAAGCTTTGTATTGTCATGTGTGTCAATACTAGGAAAAAGAATTTTCTTAATTTAATTTATTTCCACTTTGATTTTGTTAAGAGAAAAAACTACGATTACAATAGCCACCATGAGTTCTTTGATTAGTAGTAGTATATCTTTAAAACCTATATAGGAGGAGTAAAATCATTTAAATAATGGTAGAAGGAGTAAAGGAACCATTTTCTTTGAGCATTCTCTCAAAATCACTCAGCTTATTAAACAACTCTGAGTAAATAATTAATGATTCATGCACCTTGATTGTTGTGATAATAGTATTAAATTCACATCCTAGTTGAGTGATAATATGAATAATGAGATTTTTTTCACTTATGGGATTTTGAGTGAGTTCCAGTTCATTTGTAATGGAACATCTCATTAAAAACTTAGTAACAAATTGATTTCCTTTTGAACTTTTAATTAGCTTTGAGAGAAATAACTTGAGATCATAAAGAGTTGGTATAGTTATGAGTGAGTTATGTCTAGGCATCTTGAGATGCTTCAGTTGAATTGGTTGGATGTCCAGGAAACAAACACAAGAACAAAATGCCATATTTTCCTTTGGGTTAGATCATGACTCAAAGTTCAAACCATTAGGACAAACATATGAAATACAATCACATACTAAGTGTCAATGCCCAATTCCAATCAAAGAATGCATAAAATGTGAATTAAATAGTCAAATAGGCCAAAAAAGTTTATTGGGGCATTTCATCGAACACTTGGCATGCAATAGATTTGATCATTATTGAGCAAAAATCAAGTATAATCAACATCTCACATTGCTCCAAATGCAAAGAATTTAGAGAAAAGAGAACAAAGATGATGAAATTTAGGGTTTTAGATTGTCCTTGCAAAATTGGTAGTATGTGTGAGTGTTCATAATTACAAGAATTTATGTTTAAATCCAACATGAGTACTCATTTTAAAACTGAAACGCACGACCCGCATTGTAATAAAGTTTCATATAGTAGGTGGCAAGGGGCAAAAGTTGTTTTGCATGGCCTCGTGTTGATATTCAAAATAAGAACTTTGGGAAATCGTGGGGCACACGGGGCATATGGGTTTTGGCACCCCCTGTGCCTATTTGATTTGAGCCTGTGCCATTTACTATTTCTCTGAAAATTTTAGGCACCAACCAAATTTCAAAAATTTCAACTTAGCACACTCTTCAGTTCATAATATAGCTCCAATAACTCACAAAATCTTATAAAAGCACAATAAAAACACACATACCCATACATTATCTCTTGACACTTGAATTTAAAATATAAAATAAAAAGTAAAACAAACTAGAAAACAATTTAAACCGGTGGATTGCCTCCCACCCAATGCTTCCTTAATGTCGTCTTAGCTGGACGCTGAGATAAGATTAACCTACCTCAGAGGCATTAAAACTCTCACCATAGAACCCAAATTTATTACATTTGAAACAAGACATTCCATGGGTTTTATTCTAGCATTCTTTCAAAATTTTTAATTAAGACTCAATAATAGACTTAGGTAACTAAACAAGATTACCTTTCTTGCATGTTTTTAGCTTGCCTTTGTTTTGGCATTCATCCTTACCTTCAAGATTTGGTATACTTACCAACTCTTAAGCCGTTCATCTTTCACCACAGTCAAAGGCAAAATCTCAGCTTGAGCTAGAGGTTTAGGCACCATATTTTCCTGCACAACATTACACTCCAAAGAAACATTATGAACCATATCAATTTTATCATTTAAATGTTTGGGGTTAATGATGGTTTCACATTATTTAACTTCTTGTTGTTCAATTGTGTGTGCATGATTCTTTGGTAATTTAAACACAATATTATCACTACCCACTCTTAAGGTCAATTTGCCTTCATAAACATCTATGATGGCTCTAACATTTGCTAAAAATGGTCTACCTAATATAAGTAAATTCTCAACAATTTCATCCATATCAATTATAACAAAATCAACTGGAAAAATAAAATTTCCAACCTTAACCAACATATCCTAAAATACCCCTTTTGGGTGAATAATAGATTTATCAGGTAATTCAATTGTGAGATGTGTTGGTTTAGGTTCTCCAAAACCTAAAGCTTTAAAAACTTTTAGGGGCATAATACTAACACTTGTCCCTAAATTAGCTAGTGCTCTATCTATATGCAAACTACCTAAAAGATAAGGAATAGTAAAACTTCCTGGATTGTTAAGCTTTTGAGGTAGCTTAGTGATATTGCAACAGTTTTGCTCAGATAGTTACATAGTAAATACCTCCTCCAACTTCTCTTTCCTCTCAAGTAACTCCTTCAATGCTTTCACGTACTTAGACATCTGCATCAAATATCTAACAAAAGGCATATTTATATGTAATTGCTTAAAAAGATGAAGAATCTTACCTAGTTGGGTGTCCAACTACTTTTGCATTAGACATGCAGGAAACAGAATAGGAGGTGTATACTTAGATAGTTGAAATTCTGAATCAATGTAATCCTCCTTTCTCTTAGCCAACTTTTCCACTTTCTCAACCCAACAACCTCACCCTGTTCCATTACCTCTTCTTTTTCATCATGATCCCATCGAATGACAGAAATAGCTTTAGCCTACTCAGGTTGGCTAGGTAACCACTTGGCTAATTTGAGTCTCAATCCTCTTTATTGATGCCTCAAGTGAATCCAATCTTCTTTTAGTGGCCTCTTGAGCTTGAGTACTAACCTGAATAGAGGCGTTCAAGCAAGTTTCTATAGTAGACAACCTTTGGCCAAAATTAAAAGACTCACCTTGGTGTTGTTATTGAAATTGCTGTGGTTGGTTATTATTCTTCTAACCAAAATTGGGATGATTTCTCCAACTCGGATTATATGAATTTGAAAAAGGATCATTTCTTAGTTGGAATCCATTCAAAGCCTTTACTTCTTTAGTATCGCCCTTAAAAGACTCATAACTTAAAGGGCACACATTAGCTCCATGTCTATAAATACCATGAACCCTACAAACCTATTGAGTTTTAGCCAATGAATTCCCTTTCCTTTACAACAATTGAACTTGGTAGGTTAGCTCGGTTACTTATATAGCCATATCTTTACTTGGGGCACTAACTTGACCGCCAATTCTCCTACATTGACACTTTTCTGCTGGGAATTTGTACCAAGCATCTCAAATAATTGAATAGCCTCCTTAACTATTATTTCACTCATAGATTCCCCAGTTGCATTGCCCACCATCATTTGGCTTTGGTAGTTGACCCATCATAAAAGAAATGATTTAATAGCTTGATAGGATAGTGATGGTGTAGACACTATACTTGCAACATCTTAAATCATTCCCATGTTTCATGGAAGGGCTCCCTATCCATTTAAGTAAAAGTAGTGATTTTTATACATAAGTCAGTAGTCTTTTGGTGGGAGTAGAATTTTTTCATAAACTTAGTATAAACCTCTTCCCACGTACTCAATGAATTCGGAGGCAATGTCATCATCCAAGTTTTAGCAGCATCCTTCAAGGTATAGGAAAAACATCTCATCCTTAGTTGATCCTCAATCATACCTTGTAAAGGAATGGTCTGAAAGATTAAGTAAAAATCCCTTATGAAATTGAGAGGATCCTCATTGGCCACCTCATAGAACAACAGTAACATATTGTAGTGAATTGACTTGAGCTTGTAGTTTCTCTAAGTTGTGTCCAAACGAATGTAAGAAGTAATCATACCAATGATTGGCTTTGCAAACTCCATTAATCGTCTTTGATCCCCCATGATTCTCGACAGATCAATTACAACTATGTCCTTATTGCCCATAGGAGGATCTTGAATGACATATGGGTCCTCCGTGTTATGTGCTCCTATGTTTTTTGCTCCGATCCTATACACATTTTCAATAAAAGAAAGAATTTATTCTTCAAGAGATCTTCTGTTAGAAAAAATAAAAGCAACAAACTAAAATTAAAAATATTCATAAGAAACAAATAAACAACACCTAGCAAGTTCCCCAGCAATGACACCAAAAGCTTGTTCGCCTCAAAATATATTGTCCAATAGTGACCACAAATATACGGGCTATCTAGCATAGGATGAGAACTTAAGGTCGTATCTCCACGGAACACACCTCAACTTATTAATTTGTTTCACAAGTTTGCAATTAAAAGTAAAGAAGATTTTGATTTTTATAAATTTAAAGCAAACAATTAAACTAAAGCAGAGAGATAAAGATGTGTAAATGTAATATTATAAATGAGTATAGAGGTCTTTACAATCCATAGTCCATCCTCTATGATATTAAGCAATTGGTTCATTAAATTATGTTTAACTATCCAATATTTAATGCAATCATTCAATTAGAACTTATTTTATAAGCTATTGCATTCATAAAAGTAATCTAAAGAAAACATTAATCAATCAAATGATTTAAGTCTAAAATTTAAATTTTTAATTCATTTTAAAATCTCAATTAAATAGTTTTGGGTTTAGATTTTCACTCTCGCTCCATCACTCAAACCTTAAATAAAACTAATTGGTGTGCAAGCAATTTGTTTATTAACTTTAATCTAATTCAATCAAGCAAAAGTTTAACACAATTAAAGAATCCAAGTACTATTATTCATATCAAGACTACTTTAAGCTTCAATCTCTAGACAATGAAGAATTTAGCTCATGATTGATTTAAATCTCAACATATTAACAACGAAATCAATAGGAAACATGCTTAATCTCTTAACACATAAATTACCCAAAGAAAATTAAAGTAAAATAGTTAAGATTAAAAACCTCAATCAAAGTTTAGAAAATTTCAATCTCTTTGGAGAAATTCAACTTCAAACTTGATTACAAGAAAAAATTCAATGAAAATTGAAATAAAATTATGAAACTAAGATGAAATTTATGAAGGAATTGAGTCCAAACCTTAAAAATCAGAGATTCTATCTCTAAATTCTCTGTTTAGTACGACTAAAAATCTCCTACTTTAAAAATAAGTTTTAAAAACCCTTTATATGGTGTATTCTTAAGGGCTAGGGTAAAACTAAATCATGTTTGGATAAGAATTCTTAAAAAAAGAGAAAATAAATCACTTAAAACTCGTACTAAAAATTGGACTAGTAAAAATGTTTGAATTTCAGGTTGATTTTGGGCTAAAAGATGTTTGATTTAGACGTTTTAATCTTCACTTCCAACGGTACCTTACGCACCTCAATAGGACATATGTAGCTCAAGTTATGCTTAAAATACTCCAAAGTGTCAAAGTTGTCAGATTTCTATCGCATTGGCACGGCCTTTATATGGGCCTGTACAGATGAAGAAAATTTTCTAGAAAGTTGCAAGGCCCTATGAGGATGACTTTTTTAGAATTCTTCAATATTGCTTGCTTTGGAACTCCGTCTTTCGATCTAATAATACCATATTTGTATGAATTCTTTATTTTCTCTAAAAATTACTCAACAAACATATTAAACATAATTTTTTTGGATAAAAATAAACTCAAATCTTAGGAAAAAAATATATAAAATTATACACAAAACATGTTTCCCAAACTTTTAGTTCTTGCTCCTTTACTTGAGAACTTGAGACTAAGGGATTGATTTTGGACTTAAACACCTCCAAACTCTTTTTCTCAAAGGGAATAGAAGAAGAGTTTGTAGTTGAAGAACTCTTCTTCAAAAACAAACTCCCTCTTCAACTACAAACTCCCTCTCTCTATTTTATGTGACTTTTAAGTTTTCTCTCTCTAATTCTTAGAGACTTTCTCTCTATAACTCTCAGAGAAATCATAAGGAAGAAGATGATGAATAGTTCCTCTTCTAACTTGTATTAGGAAAAAGATGATTACCTACTAGTTTGTATACCTATACCTCCTCTTCACCTTTTCCTTAAAATAAGGAGGAGAGTGGGGTTTTGTTTAACTAATCTTTTGGCTATTTTACTAGTCAATTAGTTAACAACATTAAAGTTATAATTAGTAGGAATCCATATAACCCTCAATTAATAATATCTAATGTGAATTAGGCTTAACATCTCATTTTCATGCCTAATTAGTTTGTTTGTCCAAAACCTTTCAATTAGTCATGCTAACTTGTATCTCATACAAATTATAACTTAATTAAAACTATCCCTTTGTCAATTAAACTTCAATACATGCAAGAGTCTTTGTAAATGTAATTCCAAGTATAATTCAATTACCATTAACAATTATTAAACCCTTTAATTAATTATTAATGTATTTTATATCCAAGCTATAGGAATTGCCTTATGGTGAGTAACTTACTAGGTTCATGTTCTAATTAGCAATGGGATAAAGAAAACTTTTTTCTTTCTCTAAGTGTGTAATCCCATTTCACACTTAGCCCATAAGTCATGAGTGATGCCTAACATAATATATCATGACTATCTAATTAGAAATGAATATCGGGGATCATATCCTTGACATTGCATGGACCTCTCGATCATAATTAGAATGCACTCAAAACCCATCATTATGAATTCCCGATCTTAGCTAGGGTCATGGAATAGTCAAACCCTATATGCCAGATAATATGACCTTTATATACGGT
>CAOJBK012725026.1:0-10597 GCA_948294925.1 Codiaeum variegatum | reverse complement strand
ACAAAATGCCAGAAATAGAAATAATAACAAAAAGAAAATAAAGATAAGATAGAGAAAATATAAAAATAAACCTAAATAAAAGTAAAATAAAAAAGAGGAAAAGAAAAAGTTAAAGAGTTGCAGCCTTGGAACAGCTTGTCGGCGTATCCCTTTGAATGGGAATCAATTATCCCTTTACAAGCTAATTCATTTTATATTTTCAAAAGAATTAACTAAAAGGTTGTTAATCATTTCAAATTTTGATTAATGAAAAATGAATTTGAATAATTGAATTTTCCTAAGTCAGTTTTAAGGGCTTTTTAATTCAAAACCAAAATACTATTCCATTTAAATATACTACCTTTGGATTTTGAGACTTTGGAGTTCGTAGGTTTGGATGGTTTGATGAAGCCAAATCGAGTCTTCGTTGCATTCGGATAAGACTAACTATGCACTGACTAAAGGATGACTCATTGATTATCAATTGAATGTCTGATCGAAATGTAGAAAGTCTGGTGTTTCAGCTAGAATTTTGGTATTTGGAGGTGTTTTTGGTAGAGTTTCGATGTGGAAAATCTTCTAAAAGATGTTTCGGCAAAGGTTCGGTGTCTGTGAATCTATTCGAGAAGTGACCTAGGGGGTCGAATTTATAGAAAATCATGTAAGAAAATATGTATTTTAAACCTTGTGCAACAAGCCGCTGGCTCATGTGCCAAAGCCCTGGCTTATAGTGCATGGATCAAGTTTGCGTGGTCCAATTCAATCTGATTCGATTCATTTTTTAGATTTTATGGGTCTGTTTAAGGTCTGATTTGAGAGTGGTTTGAGCTTATGGGCTTATATTGATGGGTTAAATCTAATGGAGCAAAAATATGTGTTTTTCCTTGGGAATATGGCTGAATATGCTGAATTTTCCATGCAAACCTTGTAATTTGAAATTTTTTCATCCAAAGGGCTGCCCATGATGCAGCAAGGGGCGCTACCCCCATTCCATTCCCAAATGTTTAAGTCTTGTTGAGAGTCATAAGGAAACTAGTGATTCTGAAGGTGTAAATTAAGTGTTCATGGTTGCTCCCTCATCTGAATTAGCTTCGAGCAGAAGATGATTCTGATGATGGTGAACCCATAGGTGTCATGTCAAATTCTAGGCTTATAATGGTGTTATGTCAGCTTCTAAGCTTATGGCAGTGCCATGTCGGATCATGCCATGTCAGCTTCTAGGCTTAATGCCATGTCGGGTTCTAGGCTTATCCCATGTTAGATTCTCAGCTTACGCCATGTTAGATTCTAAGCTTATAATGTGCTAAGTGAGATCAATTCGGGGATGCCAAACATTTGCAATCGCCATGCTGATCAGCTTTTGGGGTTGTTGGATGCTGAAGTTATCATGTGAGGCTTTGACCTCGTCAAATTCTAAGCTTTGACAAGTAGTTGTTGTACCTTTACACTGGGGTAAATACTCATTTAAGAGGATGCCCTCTGATATGTGTTTGATGATACTATTAATTGGAGGGAGATGCATGATGATTATAGTCCACTATGGGTCATTGTTTTGTAAAAGCTTTGTAAGACTTTGACATTTGTATAGAATTTCAGCTTTTCCTAAAATTGTGTTGCATTTTGCTCATGAAAATGCATTTTTGAAAAATAAAGTAATTTATGAGTTACCATTACAAATAGAGCCATAATTCAGCCATATGATGTATGGTTGGTATAAGAAATCAAGCAAAATGAGTAGAATTATCCTTGGAAGGTACGACATGAGTGCCTTGTCGACGCTTAGGGGTGTCAAAATTGATTGGGATTTTTTGAATGCTTGCATCAGATTTTGGAATCCTGTAGATCATGTTTTTTTATTTGGAGCTGGTATGGACGAGATGTGTTCAACTTTTTAGGAGTTTTTGATTTTGCTCAGTACGAACCCGAGGCTGATCTAGCTATTACAGTTGAGAGAGTTTGCTATTTCAACTTTTTCAAAAGGCTTTTAGATTTAAGCACAAAGGCTGCTTTTAGTATAGTTAAGGATGATTTTGTGGATCGACCTGTTTTGGCTGATATGTTCTAAGAGAATTCAAATGATCAAGTTTGGTCAGTGATGGAGAAAAACTCTACTTCAAACCTGTAAGTATACAGGATCGTATCATAATAAAAATGGTGAATCTCGATATCGTTCTCTCGAAGGACTTATGTATGTTTGATCAATTAATCACTAACTCACTCTCCTTCATTATTGTCTATCTCATAAATAATGAAGTTATTCTATGTTTTGATTTAAACTTTAACTAAACTAAATTTAATTGAACAATTAACTACAAAAACAAATGAAAAGATAAAAATCAAGATCGGGAAATGTTCACCTAGACTTCGACTCGTGCTAGACTAAATTGTATGGGCAATCAAAACCTTAATGGCAATTGTAATTATACTCCAATTGGTTTTATTCATATTCAAAATTAGATTCAATTCTCTTTCAAGCAATTAAACCTCTAAACCTAAGTAAAAGAGGGGTATCTCTTCTCACAACCAATTAATTAGGAAAAGCATTATGATTCATATGAAATAAACTTAACCCTATGTGTTTATTAATCTATCTCTAGTAATCATAGAAAACCCAATAATTTTAAGTGCTCAATACCTAAACTTTCTATCTCTAGCAAAGATTAGGCAACTATAATCATCAACAAGTATGTAATTATGAATGAAAAGTGTAGTCAATATAAATCGAAATTATTACTTGAAGAAAATTTCAAACATCCATTGAGTAGTAAAGTCAATTAATTCATACAAATTAGCTAATACTCATCTAATCTAGGTAAACCAAAAGATTTAGTTCATGATAGCAAAGTTACAGTAGAAAATTAAAGGAAAATAAGAGAGAACTAAGAAACCCATAAGGAATTCTTAGCTCAATATCCAAAATCCTATTAATTCTTGATAAATCTTACTTAATCTTCACTTTGATCGATTGTTCTTGATTAATTTCTTATTCTTTAGTGTGCTTTTTCTTCCTATTTAGCTCTGCTGGGGTTTCATTTTAAGACTAAAGGTGTTGAAAAATTATGGATTCTGATTTTTTGTAAAAATCTTACTTTTATACAGCTGGAGAAATTGGGGTTACGGCCACTGTTCAAGGTTGTGATCCATACCAGTGAGATAAGGCCTAAATTGTGCTTAAAATAGTGGCTGCCTATTAGGTTACGAACATTGGTCATGGCCGTGACCTATACTCGTGATCAACCATAGGGCTTCCGTCTAAATTTTTCTTTGAAGACTTGAGAAACAGTAGCTCATCCTAGGCTCACGGGCATTGGTCACACACGTGAGCTATATTTATGACTGCCTTTTAGCCTCTTGCCTGATTTTCCTTGCTTCCCTTCCTATTCCAACATCTGATTTCAAACTCATGGGCATTGATCATCCCCGTGAGCCATACCAGTGAGCTCTTAGCTTAATTTCATCTCTTTTACGCTCCTTTTGTAAGCCTATTCGGATATATTCCATCATTTGGCTCCAAATCAGTACCTAAAACTAGAAAAGTTGAAAACACACTAAAAAAAACAAATTAAATGCAATTGGATACAGATAATGGCTAAGAAACGAAGTATAAATCAGGTATATTTGGCCATTATCAATCAGTTAGGATGCTGAAGGGATATGTATTTGGTTAGACTGTGGGCTTATACCTCAGATGGGTGAGGGAAAGTCAATTTTTAGTATAATTTTGGCTAAGAAATTGTTGAGCCTTGATCATCATTGTAGCTCAAAAGAGCCTTGGACTATTAGTCCTATTTTTCTCCAAGTACTTAAACCTTTTCATTGCTTATTTGTTTTAGCATGTATGAGGCTATCTTGACTTGTGTTTCCTTTCAAAATTGGTTTGGGTACCATCTCAAGATTGTTCCTGGTCCCAAATCAGGAGACTATTTTGCATCTTGGTATCGAATTAGGAAGATTGTCATACGTTTTTCCATCGAGAATGACTAGATTAGCTAGTTGATGGACCTAAGTCCTTCTGATTTTCTTTAAAGACCTGACTGGTATACCATCAAGAAATTCATGCCAAGGGACTAAGGATTCATGTATATGTATCTGCTTTATTTTAAGGAGGTGACTTGGTATTAGGCTACCTGAGTCCTTCGTCAAATGGGGCATGATCGGGATGTGCCCCCAGATTGCCCACTTTTTAAAGTAACTATTGTGAATGCTTGAAAGTAATTCTCAAGGGCTTGATTCATGATTTCATGCATGCAATGGTGATTCTTGGTGATGACTATAGCAAGCTTCTAGAGTACATTGAATGGTGGATTAAAGCATGTTTGCAAAAGGAAAAGACAAAGAATTATGCCCTTTTGATCGAGATTGAAGGATGAGTATGAGTCTAGACTATGTTTAAGACTTTTGAGTTATTTATGATTTTATGTTTCTTTTGATTTTCTATCTCAAGTATTTTGATTTGGATGTTCCAAAAGATGAATAAGATCTCAAAAAAATGCATTTTCATTTTTATTAAGCTCCTATTTTTGCTTAAGCTGCCCTTTCAAGTTTTCAACTTAGTGAGCTGCCTTGATTGTTGCCTAGACTGCCTTTTCAGTTTTTGGTCTAGTAGGTTATACCCTAGACCGTCCACTTGGGATTTCAGCTCAGCGGGTTTCAATCCTTTTTCTGATTTTCTTTATTTGTTCATATTTACTCTTTCATGCAATGTTAAAAAGCCTAATGAGAATGAATCTTTTTAATATTATTTAATTTTTTTTATATTGCCTGTAGAGGTTGCCTACGTATCTCCTTACAATAGATTTTTGAAAAATGAAGAAAATGTTAAATTTTGGAGAATCAGGTCCATATAGTTCTTGTTATATTAATATGATGCCAGATGCATGATTATTCAATAAGAACACTAGATGTAGTATTTCTTAAGCTAGTTAATATTGGTCGGATGATTGACCTCATTTCCATATACGTCCATCAGAATGATGCCTCCGCCTAACATGATCTTCTTAATAACATAAGGTCCACTCCACAGAGGTCTAAATTTCCCTTGAAGATTTTGTATGACATGTCTGATTTTTTTTAAGACAATGTCACCTTCTTGGAGGTTATGACTCTTAACACTTTTATTGAAATGCTTTGCAAGTCCCAGCTGGTAATTCTGAGTATGGTGAAGGGCTTCTAACCTTTTCTCATCTATCTGGTTGAGTTGGTCGTAGTAGGCCTATTGTCCGTCGAGTTCAGAGATCTGAGCTTCTTAGAGAACCCTTGTTGTCTGAATCTCTAATTATATAGGGAAGACTGCTTCTATTCCATAGACCAATGAATAAGGTGTGGCTCTGGTAGCTAATTTGTATGTAGTTTTATACTCAATGAGGGCGCTTGGCAAGTTTAGATGCCAACTTTTATGGTTATTAATCATCTTCTGAAGCATGTTCTTTAAGGCCTTGTTTGCCACCTCAATTGTACCATTGGTCTGAGGTTTGTATGGTGAAGACATATGGTGTTGTATCTTTTCTTTCTTTAAGAAGACAACTACTTCTTTCTATAAATGGAAACCATTGTCTAAAAATATTTCATGCAGGACACCATACTTTGCGATGATGTTTGTCTTGATAAATTAAGCCACTTTCTTTAAGTTTAAAACTTGGTAAAGTGCAGCCTCCACCCATTTAGTGAAGTAGACAATGGCCACTAGGATGCATTCATGGCTAACATATGATTTCGATGAAATTTTACTAATGACATCAATGCCCTAAACAAAAAAGGGCAACAGAGTTGAGATCAGATTAAATGGAGAAGAGGAGAGCTTTTGAAGTTTTGCATATTCTTAGGATTTATGGCATCTCTAGGAAAATCATGCACAATCTCCATTCATGGTAAGCTATTAATATCCTTGATTTATGATTTTGTGACATAAAGCCCATCCATTCATATGGGTACCTTCTTCCCTACCATGGATTTCTTCCATGATTTTGTTGGCTTCTTCCTCAAAAATGCATCTTAGATCGATGCCATTCCAAGTTTTCTTGTAAAGAATATCACCTCTTAGGATGTATCTGCTGGCTAGTTATCTTATAGTTCTCCTTTCTAATTTAGAGGTTCCCTCTACGTAGGTAGAGTTTGCAAGGTAATTGTAAATGTCCTAATACCAAGGCTTTTGTTCGGCTTTTTGAATACTTAGATAGTTGGACTGAAATCTTAGTTCATGCTTCATCCTTATTGAAATAGGATGGAGAAGAAACCCATTATATATTTCTATCATTGATTCCAAAGTTGCAAGTGCATCGATGAATCTATTTTATGCTCTTGGAAAATAGTGGAAGGACAATGCATCAAAGCTAACTGCCAACTCCTCAAGTCACTTATGGTAAGGAACCAACTGCTCCTCTTTTGTTTTCCATTTTCCTAAGGCTTGAGAGACTATAATGTTAGAATCTTCATACACCTCTAGGTTCTTGATTCAAATTTGAATAGCTGATTCTGACTCGGAGAAATGGGCTTCAAATTCAGCTTTGTTGTTTGTTACCTCAAAATCCATTTTGATTGGAAGAGGAAAGCATTCGCTGGTAGGCATAAAGAACACCATCCCGACACCATATCCTTTGTTATTTGCTGCTCCATTAAAGAATAGTTTCCAGGTGTCATGTTGAATAAGTAAGATGTCTTCATTAGGAAATTCAAGTTCTTCCTAATGATCGTCTGTCAGGGCAGTAGCCAGTTGGTTGGCAATGAGATTACCCTTGATGGCCTTTCTTTGTACATACTTGAGATCATAGGTTGTCAGGACCGTCATCCATCTTTCCATCTTAGTGTTAAGAACAGGCTTCTTCATGAGGTATTTGAGTGGACTTTTGTCAGTGAGGACATGTTGTGAACCCTTAATTTTGCACCCCTAAAATTACTGATTCCTTCCTGACTCTCAAAGGATAAAGAACCTAACCAGGTCAAGGGGCAGTGCCCTTTGTTGGATTTGAGGCAACCCTAAGATGAAAATTTTAAATTACAAAGGATTACATAGAAAATTTTACATATTTTCAAGGAAATATTGATATTTTTGCACCATCAGATCCGACTCATTAATAAGAGTCCAACGGTTCAAACCAGGCTTAAATCGGACTTCAAACGAATTCATAAAGCCAAAAAATTGAATCGGACCGAACCAAACCCAGAAAATTGGGCCAAGAAACCATGCCCAAAATGATGTGCGTTTTGAAGCTTGCACATGTGTTTGGTCCAAAATGCATGCATTTTTCCCAAAATGCACACGTTTTATCCCAAGGGTTTCAGTCAAGAATCCTTATAAATTCAAACTTTCAGAACTATTTCGGGATGACTCTTTTCCAAACACTTTTAGACCTATTTTCTAGCCTCCTAAACCTCTTAAACACTATAACTCTCACCCACTCCAATCAAATCATCAGAATCTCATAAAAAGCACTTCAGTTTTAATCAGTTCAATAGTTCAGTTCCGGTAGTACAAGTTTAGACAGATAGACATTAGTACTCTCTGAACATAACAAAGACTCATTCCAGTTTTGTCAAGCCCTCCGACCCTCCAGTTCCCAAATCCTGCAAGTAAAAGGTAAATTGCTTCTTTTCCTTTAATCTATGAATTAACCCTTTATTCTGAATTAAGGCGTACTTTATCAAAATCCCATTTTTCATAAAATGAACTATTTTAAGCCCTTTAAATCTGAATTAAGGCATGTTTTCATTGAAATACTATTTTTCATAAAAACAAATCAAATTAATTCCTAAAATGAAATTAGGCAATTATTTCACAATCAAAATCATTTTTATTGGTCAAAACTAAATTGGTTAATAGCCTATTTGGTTAACAATTTTATTATTGAAATCTATTAACTCCTAAACACACAAAAAAACCATCCACTGTTATCAGAAAAGCCCTCATCTTTTGCGAGAAGGGGGAACTGTGTGGGCTTGATTTCCATTCAAAGGGAAACATTGGCAAGCCTGTTCATAAGGCTTTAACTCTAAAATATATTTTTCTTTACTTTTTCCTTTTATTATTTTTGTCATTATTATTTGTCACATTTTTTGTATTGTTGCCATAGTTTGTCATTGTTCATTATTATTTCAATTTAGGATTGTAATTAGTTTGAGGAACGTGTGCCTTTCATAGATCCTTATGGACTGGAGAAAGGATTCCATATGTATGTTCATATTTTAAATGTAATTATTTTATCACATTCTTTAGGGATGTGTGCCTTCCCTAAAATCCATATCAGGCTAGAGGAAGGATCCCTATTTGCTTTTTTGCTTTTATCATTTTTCATTTAATTCAAGCATGCATATTATAAATCCATCCATGCATCATATTTTCCATGAAATATCTGCTCATGCATCACGTGATATGCCATGCGTACACAAAAATTACTTTTTAACTGAAACTATACTTTTCTTAAGGTAAATTATTTATGAAATTGAAAAAATCCTTTTTCTAAACTTGTTTTTATCAAATCATAAATCCCCGAACCCCCTTTGGTTCAAAGGAATAGCCTTTTCAATTGGGTGAAAAAATCATTTTTTTTTAATTGGAGTTTTGCATAAAAGGTTTCTTAATCACCCAAGAAAAATAATTAATTTTTAAAGTATTAGGTGGTGACTCTATACACTTAACACACCACATGCACACCAACGGACACATGTGGATGTATAAATTTGGGACTCAGACACAATCTGTGATGTCATGCATAATCCAACCCCCCATGGTTGGTTTCCTTCGAGCCATAGCCTTGAAGGCACGGTGGAAGATCCCACGGGCCTCTCGGACGAGGCCTTAAACATGTGTGATGTATGCCCCCGGATACTATCTGAGCTTGTGACATACCCATACTAGAGCCATACAGAGCTTTTCAATGTAATTGTATTCGAGCTCATATGTCAGCATCCTTTTTCTCAAATAGTATATGGCATTTTTCTTGTGGGAATTTGGAGTAATTTGTACCATCATGACATATATGGCTTCATCAATGACCATTAAATAGAGTAGTAATGGTTTGTCATGCCTAGGATGTTGCAGAACTAGCAGATTCAGGAGGTATTACTTGATATGTCCGAAGGCCTTTTAACATTTCTCGTTCCATTTCTTTGAGGAATTTTTTTCAGTTGGTTGAAAATGGGACCACAGGTGTCTGCTATATGGTATTGGAGGTGACCCAAGAACCCCCTTATCTTATTTTTAGATTTATAAGATGGCATGTCAATGATTGCTTTGGATTTTGCATAGTCGATCTCAATCCCTTTCTTGCTGACCATGTGACCGAGGGACACTTCAGATGAGTCTCCGAATATACATTTAGTAGGATTGAGTTTAAGATTATACTGGTCAAGTTTAAGGAAGAACTTTTCCACTACTAGCAAGGGTTGTTCAGCAGTAGCAACTTTGACTACCATGTCATCAACATAGACTTCCACTTCTCAGTTCATCATGTCATAAAAGATTATGGTAGCCATCCTCTGATAGGTAGCTCTGGTATTTTTAGTCTGAATGGTATTACTATGTAGTAGTAAGTGCCTTATTCTATGATGAAGGTTATTTTCACCTTTTCTAAAAGGTGTACCAAAATTTGATTGTATCCGGCGGTTAAATCAGCTAAGGAAACCATTTTTGAGTTGACCAAGGCATCAACCAGTAAGTCAATATGAGGTAGTGGAAAATCAGCTTTGGGAGAGACTTGTTCAAATCCTGATAGTCTACACACATTATGACTTTTCCATCCTTCTTTGGTATTGGGATGATGTTTGCTAGCCATGAAGGATAGTTGATTGGTTCGATGAACTGATGAAAGAGTTGCTTGGACACTTCCCCCTTGATTGGAATAGACCAAGCTGGCTTCATGTGCCTCAGCTTCAATTTGACAGGCTTGCAGTCTTAATAAGTCTGAATCTTATGGATGGTGATGCTTAGATCAAGTTCGGTCATGTCACTGGGCTTCCATGTGAAGCAATCTTTGAATCTCTTGATGATGGATTATGTATCCTATTTATTTGAGCAAGCAGATGCAATGTATGTATTTTTAGGAATGTCATGCATACCAGTGTTTATAGGCTCTTTAACTGCATCTTTTTTTTCATTTATTTTATTATTCTCTTTTTTTGATTGACTAAGGTAAGATTCATTAGTTGGAACATCAAAATAAAATAAAGAAACAATGTCAAAATAAAAAAAAAAAACTTGGTCATTTTACTGGTTGTAATAGGAGATAGGTCCATGGTTACATCATGCTCATAATTAAAACCCAGTGGACCAGTTACATTATTAGATTCAGACTCAATTTTAGACTTAGACTCGATCTCGAATTCAGATTCAGTCATTTCCAGTGGAGAGAGGATTGCTTTATAAAACCAGTTGTTGAGCTTCTTCAGGACTAGCTTGATCAAGGTGGAGAGGTCAATATTTTCCTCCTTGTTAGATAAGATAGCTATTTCACCAAAGAGGCTAGTTTCCATGTTTTCCTCATAATCATCAGCCAGAAAGCACATGTTCTGATAGTCTTTAGATAGTAACTTGACTTCAGAGAAGACTTCAAAGCCAGTAATCTTAATACCAGTTATAGGGCCAATCCATGGTTTAAAAAAAGCACAATAAGGAACTTGAAGTAGG